>JAQHUG010000075.1:7373196-7390675 GCA_028555095.1 Dicrostonyx torquatus | reverse complement strand
CTCCCCATAGGACAGGGTATCCTGCACCATCTTAAGGAAGCAGGGGGAGGGCGGTGGGGTAGTGGGGGAGCGGGAGGGCTGGGAACAAGGGGAGTAAATGTAAATTTTGCTTTTAACAAAAATAAATAAATAAATTTAAAAAAAATGTTGTAGTATATTCCCAAATGGAGAGCCGGTATCCGTTATAGAAAGAATTTATATATCTGTTGAGGAAATTCTGAACTTTAAAAAACAGACCTTCAAGAATCACAATTAAGGAAAATAGACACGCAATTTCAATTTTGCTATTTAGCAATCTCAGGAAAGCAATCATAACCTACATTAATGTGGAGTTCAGTCACAAAATGAGCGCAGTGTTCATGATCTGCATAAACCCATTGGAAGCATTCTAGTTGCTTACTGAGATGTTTGCAAAGAAGATTCAGAGACATGGACTTGAATAATATTTCATAAAATCTATGATACTGTTTTACAATAAAATTAACTTATAGAAATGTGAATCATTTTTTAATGGATAGAAAATGAAATAGTGTATTTTAAATGAAGATCCTAGAAGTGTTTTTCAGCTCTTGTGCATTCCCTCCCATCTAGCAGACTGACTTTGTCCTTTTATTTTCCACTTTAGTTTATTTTATCTTCTACTTCAGTATTTCTATTCACTGTAAAATATTTTGAACCCTATACAGAAAGCATAGATAAAGCACTCCGCAGACTTAGAAGACTTATTTAATTTCAGAACTAGCACCTGGCAGTACTGAATGTCACTAGTGGTTCTAATTTAAGCCATTTCAGGAACATATATTTTGACCTTTCTCAGCTCTCCTGACTTCAACAGGAGTGGAGTGTTCATTTGAGACTTTCTGAGGCTTTCAGGCTGTTTGGACAAGTAGCAGGGAAGAACAATTTTCATAGAAAAACAAGACAAAACAACAACAAAACCACTGCATTGGATTGGGAGTCCTATATGAATTTTAGTTGCTAAATATTGAGAGTCACCTCACTTAACTCTATGGAAAAAATGAGAATATGAAAATGTTGTATTAGTTTTCTAAGTCTGCTGTCTCAAAGCAGAAACAAATGTTTAAAAACTTTGAAACAAAAATCAGTATAAAAGTATCATTTAGTTTTTCAATTATGATTTCAAATCTCATTGTTACTACTGCTTTTCCGTGATTAGAGGATTGTCATGTACTCTAAACTCCGTAGGTTCATATGGAATTTTTTAAAAGTGAGTTTTATTTGAAAAGTTATGGTTCAAATTTTTGAACCTAAGACAGTTTTGATATTAGTAAATAACAATTTGCTTTTGAATACATTGTATCAAAAGAGAATACACTTTTACATCCCCTTCCCTAAAATTTTCAGAAGCACCATTTTCTGCTATAGGCTTTCAGACTGAGATCATATATGAAAGAGTCACTAAAGATTCTGTGATCTGATCAAAAACAGGGTTATATACCTGAGCATTGCAAAAGTGGTCCTACATAGCCTTGTTATGTAATAGTACCACAGGTATGCATGCCAAGGGGTAATTTTGGAATACTGAACTTTTTTGCTCTTGGGAAAATATTTTAATATCTCCTGGGTTTAATTATGAAGATCATGTGCATTTCAGTTATGATACTTGAAGTAGCAACCTTCTCTTATGTTGATTCCGATTAGAATACTTCTAGGTTACAGAATACAGGTTTTGCACATTTATATGCAACATACTGACACTAGTGTATTTAATGTAATTTTAATGTGAATAATATGAGTACCACTTTGTTATTATATGAACACATATTGCATTCCATTTTATATAGTATTTTCAAGGTCTCATATGCTTTTCTTTTCCAGGAATTGATTTAAAGGGTACTTCCTACATCTTAAGATACAAACATATTTTAATAAATATTTCCCTTACATTCTAGATGGATAAGAGCTATACAGTTTAAATTTTTATAGCCTGATAAGGAAATTGGTGTTAAACAAATCAGTACCAAAATACGGTATGATAGTTGCTATAAAAAATGAAATAGATTGTTATGAGAACCTTTAAAAAGTCAGAAGACATTTTTTAGAGAAAGCTTAGAGAAGAAATAGGAATAATTCATCTTATAAATTGGAATTGCAAATACTGAGTTGTAGTTAATTTCTTCCCCTTTTAATGTTTTTACATCAAAGCTGAAGATTAAAGAGCAGGGATGCTACTAACTGGAAAAATAACTTTATGTGATAGTGGATGGTTTGGCTGACTCCAGCCATAAAACAGTTTAACAACTGAATGTCATAAGAATTAAAGGCGTTTAGTAACTAGTGACGAAAATAACCATGACAAAGAGTAAAGTATGTGTTAAATATTTTTCTTCATTTCTTACTGCAGCACATTGAAATTTTGAGCATAAAACATTAATAGATTTAGATTATAGCAGAGAGAATGAGTGTAAAGGCAATTTATGACTGTATGGAGTCATTTCTGCTCACACTGAGACCTGATTTCTTTCTTTATAGTTTTTTAATCGATTAGAATCTTTCGCTATTAATTAGTAAATTATAAGCTTGATGCTTTTTATTAAAGTCTTAGCGGTTCATAATTTTATATACATCTATATCAAGTTTATACATTACCTAGTATGTTAATTATACATCATTTAATGTTTCTATTTTAATAACTGTAACACAACTTTAGACATATGAAACTTTTACTAGTTAACAGAAAGTCATGAAGTAGTATCTATTCATCTTACCTTTCTAACAGAAAAATAAAGGAATAATGCAATAATCTCACAGAACTGTGTTTGAATTATTCTTAAGGTCTCATTAAATACTAAAATACATTTGGTTGTATATTTGATGGTCTAAGACTCTGGTAAACAATATTGAGATCAAGAAAATAAATAAAACAATTTGCAATCAGTAATCATACAGTGATTTATTCTCAATGCTTTCTTGCACTTTTCTTTATCTATCCTTTTGTAATCCCTCATCAGAAAACAACTGAATTAAAATTTGTCATGAAGATTGAAATATTTTACATACTAACCAGGATATAGACTGGCATAGACACAGAAATCACACCACTACCACCAACAACATAAATTCTTAAGTATCATTTGGTATCTTTAATATACAAGATTGTACCCCTGTAATATTGGTATCCAAAATTCTATTATCTTTGTATTTTTACAGTCTCAACAATAGCTCAAAATCTTGCATAATCCATTGTGTTTCTGCATCTTGATAATTTAACAAGAATTTCTGAACATCAACCATGTACCATTTGTTGTGGGTTAAAACAGTTAACAAAATAGGAATGGCTTCTTCATTCATGAGTTGTATTCAACAACATATAGGTATAGAGGAAGATGGATACATAGTTTGATAGATAGGAAAATCATATGTGTGTTTTATTTATTTCTAGTTTGATAAAGATATGGTGGCTGCATGAATCGACAGACAAGCACATAGACAGATAAACATACCACAAACTATTCTCATCTTCCAGGGTAAATATTCCCATGTCAAAGGCAGTTTGGATCCAACTCCTCCCTATAGGACTTCAAAAGAGATGTTCTGCTACCTCCATCTCTCATCCTCATTCTACAAAAGAGCAGTTGATGTGAGAAAAAAATTGGATGAAGTAGTTGTTCATAGCTCTAATGAGGGAGCAGTCTTATATTACTTTATTTTCTCTCATTATTCAAAGCAAAAAGGAAATTATAAAAAGATCATTGAAGAAGGAAATATGACTCTTATAACTTTGAATTTTGATGAGCCCCCTATCTTTTTTTTTTTTTTTTTTTTGGTTTTTTGAGACAGGGTTTCTCTGTGGCTTTGGAGCCTGCGCTGGAACTAGCTCTTGTAGACCAGGCTGGTCTCGATCTCACAGAGATCCACCTGCCTCTGCCTCCCGAGTGCTGGGATTAAAGGCGTGCGCCACCACCGCCCAGCTGAGCCCCCTATTTTAGACGAAGTCATTCACAGGGATTGTGAGGTTTCTCGAACACAGCGTATACCTAAACAGAAACATGACATTTGCAATACTGAATGAAAAATTAAAGTCAAAACCACAGGACTTCTATAAACATTTCTATCTTGGATAATTTATATTTTCTAAATTATCATTAATTCTATATTCAGTTGCGTGTATGTCTTACTTGGACATAATTTCAATATTCACAAACATCAACTATGTAGTTAGTGCTAAGGTTAATAGAATGTATATATTATCTCCTGTAATTGTCTTGTCAGAATTATAAGATATATTTTATTATCCATCTTACAGTAAATGTACAGGAGTTCATGAAGTAAAATGGTCCACCAATTAGTATGGTTAACATCAGAATGTAAGGCTTTTGTTCTTTTAGATTATTTTGTACCTATAACATTATTTGACTGAGTAAAACAAAATACTAAATTAATATTTACTTAATAATCATAGCTCAGATGTACATGTGCATATTGTTTTATATTTTATTAATTAGCTTCACATGTATATTTACATCATTTTTATTATTTATGTAGTTTGGGGGTATACTCAGAAAACATACAGATAGACACATAATGATTTTACTTTGTGTAGGTACACAAAATGCTCTATTTGTGATTTTGCAGATCAGAGAAACTGAATTTTATGGAAATTAAAGGACATAATTATTGTGAATACATAAGTTGGAGCACCTGCTTCTACTGCTAATTTCTGTGCTCTTTTCATTATAACACAGTCCCTCAGTGGCCCTTGAAGTGTCTTTATTCCCCCAACATTTCTGAATTCTATTTTCTAATTCAAATATTCTAAAGGCTACCTCGTAGTAATGTAATTTAATCCTTTTTTGTATTTTTTTGTTTTTTTCTTTATTGTTAAAAGAAAAAATTTACACTTCCTCCCCTTGTCCCAAGCCCTCCCTCCTTCCCGACAACCCCTCCTCTGTCCTTCTGCTTCCTTAAGGGGGGGCAGGGTACCCTGCCCTGTGGGAAGCCTAAGGCCCTCCCTCCTCCATCCTGGCCTAAGAAGGTGTGCATCCAAATAGACTAGGTTCCCAAAAAGCCAATACAAGCAAAAGAGATAGGTCCCAGTGCCATTATCATTGGCTTCTCAGTCAGCCCCCATTGGCAGTCACATTCAGTCATTTTAAGATTGGCAAGAGACTTGTCTCTAAAGGGGATCCCAGGTGTCCACAGGGATGTCCCCAGCTAGGTACTTGGGCAGCAGAGGAAAGGGTGCCTGAACTAGTCTTGTCCCATAGTTACATTGATGAATATCTTGATCATCACCATAGAAATTTCGCCCGATGGATGGAGATAGAGTCAGAGACCCATGTTCACATCAGAGCAAAGGACTGAACTCCCAAGGTCCAGTGGAAGAGAAGAAACGGGGAGAAGATGTAATTTAAATTTAAGATTTAATCTTAAATCATGTGTGTCTCCAACCTATTGCTTTCACTTTAATACTACAAATAATGACAGTGGTATCAGTTACTTTTCTTGGCACTGTGAAGAAATACCTGCCTGGCAGGAAGGTTTCTTTTGGCTCACGGTTTTAGAGAATATGGTCCGCCTTGGCAGGGAAGTCACAGTGGCAGGAGTAGGAGGGATCTGAACCTTTAATAAGGGAGCAGTAGGCAATGACTGCTTTGACTGCTTGTACTCACGGTGTCCTGAGTATTCAGTTCAGGACCCACTACCGAATAGTGATGCCTATATTTAGGCCAAGTCTTCTGACTTGAGAACCCCTCACACATTTCCCAGTGGGCTGTTTCTTCAGTGATTTCTGGTCCTGCCAAGTTGATGAGCAATATTAACCATCACAAATGGCCTGTATTTTCAAGGCCACTATGCAGCATATGGTGTTCTAGGCACTGTGCAAGTCCTGGTTTACCTGGAATTCAAAGAACCATTAAAAATGAATTCCTATATGTTATGTGCAGAGATGTAAAGACATCACGTGATTTGTCTAATTTTGTGGGAACTTGGTCTAGGAATGTAGAAAAATGATTCCCCCATAGTGCATGCATTCAGTTTCATTTCATTCACCTGTAAACCATTTTATTAAACAGCTCTTTGTACATGGTGCTCTGTCTTTTTCATTCCTCACTAGCAATTGCCAGCTCCAGTCTATTCGTACTGCTTTTTAGACGGAGATCCTACAGTGTGCTGTACATGGAGAGTTTTAAAGTTACTGCAGGTGCAAGGGCAGCTTTCTGAGCACAAAAACTACAGCTGGAAACTGTTTGCCAGAATAGACCAAAGTTTTGCAGAAATTATTCTTCCCTCTCTTCTCACGTGTAACCCAACACATAGAGAATATTTAATAGCCATTGAAAATTGAGTATCTTATAATATCGTTACTTTTCTTGTCTGACATTGAAATTGTTTTCGGAAATGAGAATGGTTTTTGACCTGAGTTATTACCTTTATATCTAATGCCCTGCTCATCAAAAATATTCATTGGCAACCTCAACCTCTGGAGGTGAGGGGGGCATTCGGTGACTAAAGGTAAGTAGACACCAAATGAATTTGCAGAAGAGTATTTTTGGATTTGTGGTATTTCCAGCCACTGTGAATGTTACATATACGTATATCTCTAAACCAAACAGTTGATTCTGCCATTCACATAATTTACAATATTTAGCAACTATATACATGCTTATGGCAAAGATTCTCACACATGGCAGAAATAAAAATAACCTAGAAACTCACTTACCCTCCCGGTCGAATGCCTGAATCAGGAGCCCTCTCCAAGGGCCTGCCACAGTCAAAAGGGCGGGCTTCTGTGCTCCATAAAGCCCTGTGGCTTTGTACAGGCACCCCTTTACCTCAAGGCCCCAGCCCGGGAACAGGCTGAGTTCCTTTTGGGAACCGAGTGATGGATGGAGATAGAGCCAGAGACACACATTCACATCAGAACAAGGGACTGAGCTACCAAGATCCAGTGGAAGAGCAGAAGGAGGGAGATGAGCAAGGAAGTCAGGACCATGAGGGACTGGCCCACCAACAGAGACACTGTGCTCGATCTATTGGGAGCTCATCAAATCCAGTTGGACCAAGACTGAATGAGCATATGACCTAACTGGACGCTATGAATGTGACTGCCAGTGGGGACTGACTGAGAAGCCAATGATAATGGCACCGGGACCTAGCTCTTCTGCATTTATTGGCTTTTTGGGAACTTATTCTATATGGATGCACATCTTCTTAGACAGAGATGGACGGGGGAGGGCCTTGGGCTTCCCATAGGGCAGAGTATCCTGCCCCCTCTTAAGGAAGCAGGGGGAGGGCGATGGGGTAGTGGGGGAGCGGGAGGGCCTGGGACAAGGGGAGTAAATGTAAATTTTTTAACAATAAAAAATAAAATAAAATAAAAAAATAACCTAGAAAGCTGAAAGAGGTATAATTTCCAAGGATTGTAAATTTATGTATTAAATAGCTCATTTCGGGATTTTAATAACATTCAAGGTGGAAAAATAATAGCCATTTAGTATTACGTACAATTTCTTGAACTTTACACATGAGATTCACTTTGTTGTTGTCTTATTTTAGCATTTCCAGCCTTATTGTCTGTCATTTTAATCATCTTTATGTTGTTTAAACCTAAGATATCATCTTTGTACAAAGCAAGCAATGCAGTACAGTTTACAAATTGACTTTGTTATTTCGGTGTTCTGGTCCACTAAGCTAAGTAGACACCATAGTGTTGTAGGGAATTGTATTGCTCTGTGTCCTCTGCTTACTCTGCTACCTCTCCTTTCTTCCTCATCACACTTGCCATTGCCTTAAAAAGAAAATCTCAAAGTGACATTCAGCTTTGACACTGTTATTGAGCTGCAGAGAATGGTCACGGCAGAGTGGATGTGGAAGGCAGAACTATTTCTCATGTTGAGAAGTGCAACCCATAAGGCAAAGCCAAAATCATAATTCAGTCACTTCCCCCACAATTTCACAGTAATGACTATATTGCTTAAGGTCAAGATACTGATTTTCTACTGTTTTAATAAGCCTTCAATTTAGCCACATACTCAGTTCTTCCCTGAATTCCAAAGGAAAGATGCAGTGGCACCTTCTACTTTCCTTCTCTTCTATTTAAATAGAGTTAGTGTTATTAACTCATAGCAACTGGGTCCATTATTCTTATTATCTGTCAGTTAGTTGACATCTCATTGTCTCTGGGTGTTTTAAAATAATACCATCATTTATGAGATCAATTAGTTGTGTCCTGTCATTGTGCTACTATAATTCACTCTGATGGAGATGGGAATTTTTGTCTGAGTGAAAGGCCCAATATTAATCAGTTAATTGGTTAAGTTGACACTATAAAAGATTCATTAGGTAAAGAAGTCTATGTATGCAGTTCTATTTTTATTTTATATTTGTGTGTATTTTTAGTTTTTCTTTTATTAGAATTATAATTTTTCCTCATGTATTATTATATCCTGATTTCTTGAATATGGTTTTTCCTGTATGTACTCCAAGATTCTCCTTACAACTCCTCCCATGTGGTTCCACTCCCTTTCTCTCTCTTATTAGAAAACAAATGAGCTTCTAAGGAATAATAATAAAATATAATAAAACAGAATAAAAATTTACATATCAGAAGAAAACAAAGAGAGGGAAAAAAGCCCGAGGCAAGACTCAAGAAACACATAGAGATGCAGAGACTCACTCATTTACACACTTAGGAATCCCATAAAAGCACTAAACTAGGAGTCAAAATTTATATACAAAGGACATATAGTTAGAGAATACACATACACAAGCATAATATTTAAGTATACCATGTATAATTTATATGCATATCATATATACTAAAAATAATAAGTTATAAAAAACCTAACACAACATTATGAGACAGGGAACCTCCGACTATGCCGTTGAGTTAATTTTCTGTTGGCCATCTACTGCTGGGCATGCAGTCTACATTTAAGAATAGTTTATTTCCCTAGCAATACTCCTCAGAGAAATCTAAATATTCATTTGCAAGTGGTTGTCAGTTGTAGATAGTTTCTGGATTAGCAATGAACTCTTGTGTCCCTGTCTCCTTTCAGCTCTAGGACCCCACCTGGTGAACACACAGGCAGGCCCTCTGTATGCTGCCTCAGTCTCCATGAGTTCAAATGAGCTTTGATCATGCTTATTTAGAAGGACTTGTTTTCTTGGTGTCCTCTACCCTCTTTGGCTTATATTCTTTCTGCCTCCTTCTCCCCTGGGTTCCCTGAGCTCTGAAGGGTAGTATTTGATAGCAAAATCCCTATTAAGGCTGAGTATTTCAAAATCTCCTACTCTCTGTGCATTGTCTGTATGTGGGTCTCTGTATGTATTCCCATCTACTTCAGGGGAAGCCTCTCTGTTGATTGCTGAGCAAGGCCCTAATCTGTAAGTGTAGAATAATGTCATCAGGATTAATTATTCACTACTTTTTTGTTCTTTTTTTAGATCATTATTATTTGGGTTTGACCTATCCCTGGGCTATCTAGTCTCAGAGTCTTGGAAACCCAAGTAGTGTCTGGTAACCAAGTTATTATGCCTATTATGAATAGAGAGGAAATAAACATGGCTCTATGAGTGTCTCTATAGAGTGACGGAGTCATTCGTGTATATATCCAAGAATAGTCTAACTATCATAAGATAGATCAATTTCAATATTCGTGAGGACCACCATACTAATTTACCTAGTGGCTGTACACATTTGCAGTACAACCATTACTTCATATCTTCACCAGCATGAGTTGTCATTTGTTTTACTGATTTGAGCCATTCTGACTGGTATAAAATGGACCCTCAAACTTGATTGGATTTGCATTTTCCTGATAACAATTAATTGTGAACATTTCTTTAAGTCTCTCAGGCATTTGAGTTTCCACTTTTGAGGCTTCTTTGTTTAACTCTGTACCCCATTTTTAAATGAGTTAATTGTTTTCTTGGTATTTGGTTTTTTATATTCTTTGGATAATAGCCATCTATTGGTTGTGGAATTGGTGGAAATCCTTTTTGCATTCTGTAGGCTGCTACTTTGAGCAAATGACAGTGTCCTTGGCTGTACAGAAACTTTCTGTTTCATGAAGTCCATGTATTCATTATTTATCTTAGTGCCTGTGCTTAATGGCATTCTATTAAGAAAGTCATTTTTGTGCCATTGAGGTCAAGGCTGTTCCCTACTTTCTCTTCTATCAGGTTCAGTGTATCTGGTTTTGTCTTGAGGTCTTTGATCCACTTGAACTTGAGATTTGTGCAGGGTAATGAGTAAGAATCTATTAGCATTATTCTAAATGCAGACATCCAAGTTGACCAACACCATTTATTGAAGATGCTATCTTTTTCCAGTGTGTATTTCTGGCTTCTTTATAGAAATTCAGGTGTCCATAGGTATGGGAATTTATGCCGGGATATCTAATTTGATACCATTAGTAGTTGGCATGTCTGTTTTTGCACAAGTATTATGATATATATTCAGAGCATGCAAGAAAGAAAACACAAAGTTTGGCTAAGATATGTTTTTATTAGAATGAGCCCCTGATAGTTGTTCTAAAACAAAAGTAAAGTCTGTTCTCCATCATGGTATTATGTATCAGTGCAATTATCCTTCCCTATTTTAATGCAATAGAATCTCTATCCTGATCCACTTCTAACAACTAACTTATGACCCTGATAAATTTCATCACCCCAAAATTTCCATATTGCTATCCATGTACATAGATTTATCATATTTCATACTATATACCCCATAAAATTTCATATATTTGAATTTGTGGTCCTTCTGCATCTGCATTGCAAGTGCTGGAATTTCAAGTCTGCACCACTTTGTCAGATATCTCTTATTTACTTTTTCACTACAAAAAAATGGAAGCAAGTTAATTAAAGAAAATCCTGAAAAATTTTTTAAAACTTCTGAAATCATTGGAAAATGCCAATCTATATAGTGCCAAAAAGTATTATATGGATTCCTTCCCTCATTTCCTTTTAGATGTTTTAACTAACATCTTTTGAGTTGTTGTAAAGGCACAGATAATATAAGCACTGACATCGTGGTAAGAAATAAATTTAAAAAATATTGCAGTCATAGAGCTTGTATTCTACATTATAGAAAGTGGTAAGGGGGAAAGTAAGGTAAAGCAAGATAATTAGAATGATTATATGTGTATAGGTGTCTGAGTGAAGAAGTTACAAGAAGCCCTCAATTTTACAAGGATGGTCAGGAAATGTGTAACCATCCGAAGGAGATTTTATGGTTTGGATCTGAATTATTCCCTCTGACAGTCTGTGTACTGAAGGCTTAGATGACAGTTTACTGAGTCACAAAGGTGGTGATTCACTGAGGGTGTTCAAATCAAATTGAGTATTAGGATGTGAGGCTTGGCTGGAGAAAGCAGATTATTTGGTGCGTGACTTTGAAGTACATATCTTGTTCTTTTGTGTATTCTGAATCATTTTCACTTGCTTCCTGGATGCCAGGAAATCAGCAAAATCCTTCATTGCATGCTTTCACTGCCTCAGGCCCAGAGCAATTGAGCCATCCGAAACTAGACTGAAATTATAAGCCAAAATAAGAATTTCCTCCTATAAGTTGCTTTTCTTGGGTATTTTTTCTTTACTACAATGAAAAGCAGACTAAGAACAGAAGTAGTCCTGTGCATATCAGACAAAGAGCAAAGAACAATCTGTCACAATGGGACCTGAGACAGATGCATTACTTGTTTGTTCTATCAACAAGAATGCCAATGTGGCTAGATTTGAGTTGAGCTAGTGGAGAATGGATACTACAGAATAAAAGCAGCACTTTATAGTGGGGGAACCTTTTCAGTTACTGAAAGGACTTCCAGCTTTACTCCTAGAAACAATGGGGACATTTTGTTCAAAAGAGTAACAAGAATACAATTTAATTTTTATAGCATCACAAAAGGTGTTATGTCGAGAATAGATTGTAAAGGACCAGATCTAATATACAAGAGATCCTGAAGAAACAATTACTATAATTTCATCAAGCGGAATATGATACTTTGGACAAGGTCAATAACAGTATAAAGTAACAGAAAGAGGTTGATTACATTTTTATAGCCATTTTAGAATTAAAACCAAGGATTTCACTTTTTATTCATTTCAACATTGTGTTGTGTACTTTTGTCATAAGAATTTACATTTTTAAATACCCGTTGCCTAGTTTTATGAAAACTAGTTATTTAAAAAATTATAGTTACATTGCATGTGTTTGTTTTTTCTTTGTTTAGTATCTTTTCCTATTAAGTCGCGTGTATGTGTGTGCAGTGTGAGTGTGTATGTGTGTGTGTGTGTGTGTGTGTGTGTGTGTGTGTGTGTGAGAGAGAGAGAGAGAGAGAGAGAGAGAGAGAGAGAGAGAGAGAGAATCTAAGAATCTCTAAGAATCTGGTGAATCTAGTGGTAGTTATTCAAATTTTTATGGTTCATGTCCCACGCCACATTCATGGGATTATCATAAATTTTCCATTGCAGCTGTGGTTGTCAGTCACTAATGAATCACTTCTCATAGTAGTTTCAGACTTTCATTTGTTTGTTTTGTTCAGAGTTTGTGTTCCTCAAAGCCTCAGTTAATTGCTGTCTTGATAACAAAACAGTTAAGAAGAATATCCATTAGTTCTAATTTTCTTTGTATATTTTCCCAATCTGTAAGAGACAAATAATCTCTTGAAGGGATCATTCTTAGTTGATTACTATGTACTTAGCTGTAACACTAATGGGCTGCTCAAAGATTCTATTGTTAAATAGTACAAGTATTATTGCCTTTTCCTTCCTCCTTGTCTCATTATTTCTATATTTCCTTAGTTGTGCTTCACAAGAGTACTTCCCAAAGAAACTCTCTGAACTTAAGTCCCTGTCTCAGATTCTACACAAAAGCAAATAATACAAAGGTGAGGCTTCATGATTAATCCAACAATGAATGTCATGGCTTTCTAAAGGTGTTATGGACTCCCAGCAACATGGCATAAGACATGTTATTATTCCACAACCTTTCCCACATTTGTAATTGACAGGACTATAAGGTTAGCTATAATCTTTGGAGTATAAGGGAGGTACCATGTGATTTTGTTTTGCATGTTTTTCAAAATTATTGTTGTTATTAATTCATGAGAATTTTTTATAATGTGTCATCATCATCTTCAGCACCCTCCCCTAACTCCTCTCAGGTCACCGCATACTTATCAACCAATTCATCTTCATATTCTAATTCTATATTCTACCATTCAGTTCAGGCAAGCCAGTCCAGTTTGTGTTGGCTGATTATGCCTAGTTATTGATCCTGCTCTATAGTGTTCAATATAACAGGTGTCATATCATTGAACAATACTGACTGTCACTCTTCTAACAGCAATTGGATACCTATATCTCCTCAGAAAGTAGAAGCTATAGGAGGAACATTATGCCAACCTCTCCTCTTATATATGGGGATTTTGGCGAGAGTTTGTGTGGGTCTTATGTGAATTCACCTGTGTATCTGCCATGCTGTGCTTGGAGTACTCTGGTTTCTTGAAGTTATCCACCATCTCTGGCTCTTACAATCTTTCCATTTCCTTTACTGTATGTCCCTGAGCCTGGAAGGGAGAGTGTAATAAAGACATCCCATTTAGGTCTGAACATTCCAAAGTCCCCTATTCTCTGCCTATTTGCTAGTTGAGGGTTTCCATGTTAATTGACATTTATCCAAAAAGATTCCCCATATGAGAGTTGAGAAACTACCTGATATATGGGGATAGCAGTCAATTATTAGGAGTCGTTTTATTCCAATGTATATTTAGCATCATAATAGCAAGTCTTTCTGTAAAGCCATTGACAAGCCTAGTCTTGTGTTTTTGGCCACAGAAGTAGTGTCTGGTATTGGTTCCATCTCATTAAGTGGGCCTGAAGTGCAATCAAAAGGTAGTTAATTACGCCTATAACATTTGTGCAACTTTTATGCCAGTGGGCATTACTTGCTCACAGCTCTACGTTACCTTTTTGAAATTGTCTGTAGTGTTTGGGTGTCTATTTGAGTCAATATGTCAACAACTCAGAAAAGGTAACACATCTCTGGCACTGGGGATTTTATTTCAAAGCATACATTGTCTAATTGTGGTATTGTCCTATCATTATAGGGTGTATTATCCAGGATTGTCTAGAGGAACACAACTGCTAGGATGAATGACTCTCTCTATATGGACGGGACTTATTAGACTGTTCTACAAGTTATCGTCTTGCTAATTCAATAATGGCTCTTAGGAAAAGGCCATTATCAAAAGGCCAAGAATTCAGTAGTTGTTCAGTCCATGTGGCTGGATATCTCAGCTGCTCTTCAGTATATGTCAGAATCTTGAAGAAGTGGGTTCCAATACCAGTGAAAGAATGAACTTGCCAGTAAGAGTGAGGGATTCAAGGTGAATTTCTAGCCGCAAAGGACCTGGGTGAAGGGCAGATCTTCCTACCCCAAATAATCGCTCATCTGCTATGTCCAGATGCTTGGGTTTTAGTTAATACCAGATATAGTGAGATGAATGCCTAAAATAGACCTCACATGAGGTAACTCCACTTAAATTCTTTGTGTGTGTGTATGTGTGCATGTGTGTTTGTGTGTGGTTGTGTGTATGTCCGTGTGCTATATTTTAGGACTATTCTACAGTTTTAAGTTTTCAACGTTGATTTTTAGAATCTTTACGTGTTAGTCATCCCTCCACAGTATTTTCTCCTTTATATTGCACTCCATAAATATAAATTATACTCATTAGGGTACCCAGACAAATACAGTATCCCTTTAATATAAAATGACATTTTATCTTATTGATTTTCTTCATCCATTAAAGTAATCATGAGTATTAATGATGTTGCCATGGTTGGTTTTGTATTTTAATATAAATAAATTAATAATAGGTTATATTTGGAAATGGTCCTTAATTTTGTAGAACTTTTGTGAAGTCTTTTCATATCTACATTTATGAATATATTGCTATGTAGCTATGTTCTCTTGCAATAATTTTGCCATGTTTTGGTACAAGGTTAATCTTGAGTTTGTAGAGTGAAGTGTAAATAGTTTAAATAATATATATATTTGCAGAAGAGTTTTAGGATTGGCATTGTTTAAATGGTTATATAGGGATTATCGTCGGTATGGTACTTTGTTTATATTTATTTAAACATTTATGAAAGTTTTTCAATTATTTTTCATACCGATCACAGTTTCCTCTCCCTTCTTTCCTCCCATTATCTTCCCCCACATCCCATCTATTTTCCCACATTCACTCCTCCTCCCTCCTAGTCTCCACACAGAATGGAACAGGCCTTCCATGGGAGTCATCGAAGCATGACATATCAAGTTGAGGCAGAACCAAGCTCCTCCTTCTGTGTCAAGGCTGGACAATGCATCCCAGCATAGGGAATAGGTTCCCAAATGCCAAAACTAGCTCATAAGATAGGTCCTAGTCTCACTGCTAGGAGCCCCACAAACAGAAAAAGCTACACAACTTTCACCTACATGCAAACGGCATACGTTGTTCCCATTGTAGTTCCCTAGCTTTTAGTCCAGAGTTCATCAGCACCCATTAGCTCAGCTCAGTTGTCTTTATGGGTTTCCCCATCATGATCTTGATCCTCCTGGCTCATACAATCCCTCCACCTTCAACAAGAATCCTTGAGCTCTGCTTAGTGCTTGGCTGTGGATCTTTTTTTTTTTTTTTTTTGGCTTTTAAGAGGCAGGGTTTCTCTGTAGCTTTGGAGCCTGTCCTGGAACTAGCTCTTGTAGACCAGGCTGGTTTCAAACTCACAGAGATCCACCTGCCTCTGCCTCCCAAGTGCTGGGATTAAAGACATGTGCCACCAGTGCCTGGTATCTGCTTCTATCAGTTAAAGGCTCTCTGATTACAATTAGGGTATTCAGCTATCTGATTACAGGGGAAGGCCATTTCAGGCACCCTCTGCACTATTGCTAGAAGTCTTAGCTGGGGTCATTTTTGTGGATTCCTGTAATGTCTAGAAAATGTTATCAGCACTTTTTGTTTTGAAGTGCTAAGAATTGGACCTAGTACTTTGTGCACATTGACTTAGTAAAGACTTCCATTGAACATATTTGCAGTCTCTGAATGATTTTAAACTCTTATGTAGCACAGTCATTGGCTTTCTTTCCTCTTGGACAGTATTGCAAAAATGTTCTGAAATAAGCACTCTGATAACAATAGGAGTGAAAGAGGCAATGTATTTAATAATGAACTGAAGCCAGGGTAATTCCTGAAATGTCTCAGTATCTGAACCAGTGTGCACTCTCTCTTTACAGAAAGTAGGGAGGGCAAGGAACAAGATTTAACAGATGCATTGTAGCAGTCAGCAGGTTGTTAACGGCAATGACTATTTTATCCATTTCTCTAGGTCATTCTGTTCTAGGTAGCAAGTGGAGTCATGCTAGGCAAATAGGCTGAACAAGTAGTACTTTAGGTGAACCACTAAATACTCCAACAAATCGGTATCTGATAATTGGTCTTTTCGGCCTTAACCTATTCCAATACGTTATATTGCCTCTATGCCTTAGTTACTATTTTATTGCTGTGATAGGGCACCATGACCAAGGTGTGCTATCAACTTATAGAAGAAAACATCTATTTGAGGCTTACAGTTTCAAAGTGATAGAGTCTGTGGTCTCCAACGTCGGGAGCATAGCAGCAGGTAGGCAGGTGTACCACGGGAGACTGCTGAGATTACATCTTTATCCACAAACTTGAAGAAGAGAGAGTTAAATGGGAATAGTGTAGGTTTTTGAACCCTCAAATAACCCTTGCCGTACAGTTATACCAACTCAGGGACAAATATTCAAATATATGAGACTTTGAGGGTCATTCTGTGCTTTATCCTCCCTGATTCCTTCTATAAAAGTAGACTTATTCTTCCAGAGGCCAGTAGTCATATTTTGATTTTCATGCACATGCAACAAAGACACAGTTTTGGATAGCCCTGCCCTGATTCATCTGTTAACTCAGTTTACTTGAGTAAAAACAATTTCAACTGTTTTCTGCTATTGGCCATTTCCATATTCAATGGCCCTAACGTGAGCCAACATAACCATGAAACTCCCCATGCAATGGCTGGTGATGTTCTTTCTCACAGTTCTCTGAAGCGTCCTCGGAAGCTTGCAACCTACCCTTGTTTGCTTCTATGCTTCTCCATTGTGTCTGCTAATTTGTGGGTTGCGATCATGTATTCACCACCAAACATTTCCTCTCTTTATTATAAAGTATGCTATTGCAGCTTCATAATATTGTACAGAAGGCTTGATTATTTTTGTAATATACTGGGACAACTCTGAAAATCAGACTTCCCCTTTATCTCCAGGGTTGTTGTCATTGCTACCCATTAAAAAATTTAAGTGACTTTTCAGAATTACATCTATATATTCAATATAGTTCTAAGATATGGACCCTGAAATATCATTTTAGTTAGTGGTAAAAAGAAATTATTTTTTGTTTATTTCCTTTCGTTTTTTATTGTTAAAAGAAAAATTTACATTTACTCCCCTTGT
>JAQHUG010000075.1:7328199-7355175 GCA_028555095.1 Dicrostonyx torquatus | reverse complement strand
TCTATAAGTTCAAGACCAACCTGGTCTACAAGAGCTAGTTCCAGGACAGGCTCCAAAGCCACAGAGAAATCCTGTCGTGAAAAACCAAAAAAAAAAAAAAAAAAAGTTTTGGGGAGCAAAAGAAATCAGGAACTGCCATTCCTAGATAGAATGTCTTTATAAAACCCATTCCATCAAGGCTCAGGGATCTATATGGAAGAGAATGTAGAGAGATTATAAGAGGAAGGGGTGATGGAAGACTCTAAGGAAAATGTTTATCAGACACAGAAAGACTGACAGAGGCTGTGGCAGCACAGCCAAAGTCTATACAGGTTCAAGCTAGATGGAGTCCCAGAATTAAAGGGGCAAATTGACATTGCTCACTCCCCTCAGCAAGCCATTATTGATAATCACTGGAAAAGTTTTCCCCAATGGAGTGTCAAGAGGTTTATCAACCATACTCCAGGTCAGAATCCATGACTAGAAATAGGTGGCCAACACAAAGTAAATTTAATTTTTTAAAAACATTTTTAAATTTAGTTTCTCATGCAACTTAATTCCCTTTGGTTTTTTAATCTCCCTTAATTCTTTACAGATACGCCCAACTGTTTTGTGTATGCTTTTTGCTTAGATTTTTTTTTGCATTGCAGTATATTTTAAGGTTAGTTATGACACTTCCTTGATTTTCATTTCTTCAAAACTTATTTTAATATTTCTATTTTTTGTGGTTCCATTAGATAGATATAGATATAGATAGAATAGTGAGTTGTTTATCATCTTTTTGATTCATATATCTTATATACATGAATTTTCAAGTTCTGAAAGCAATGTAATATAAAGTAACGTGGGTGATACTGAATCTGTCAATCTTTATGAGTATTATGGATAGTTTATGAGTGTTATTTTCAAAGTTAAGAATGCAAGATGTCTTACTACTCTTTTGTGTCTTTTCAGTTTCTTATCAATATTTTGAAATAATTTTATTTTATTCTTTAATTTGCATAGCTTTAAAATTTTTGTCCTTAACAGAATTTGCTACCATGGAAATCTGATCTTACAAAATTTAACTGGAAAAATATCCTCTTCTCCAATATTTTGCAATAATTGAAGGAGAATGGATATCTGTCGTATATACCCACTAATTTATCGATTTTAATAGGTTACCAAATTTCTTGTTGTATGATTATTTATAATAAGTATTAGTAATATTCTATTTAGATTGTTACAGTTTAAATGTTTCCCTTTTAATGTTAATTTTAATTTGAGTCTTCACTCTCTATTTTATTTTTGCTAATGTTGTATTGTGATTTTCATTTTTTAAACAACTAAATTTTCATTGAGTTGATTTACTTTGTATTTTTGTAGTCACCATTCATTTTCTGCTCTCATCTTAGTTATAGACTTCTTTTTGCTATGTTAAGATTTGGTTACTCCTGTCTTTCTAATTTTTTGAAATATAACTCAAGGTTGTTTATTTGCCATATTTGTTTATTTTTAGATATATTATTGCTTGCCAAGCCTCCCTTCTTAGTACTACTTTTGCTATATTTTATTGACTTTTGATATATTGTCCCTTCATTTTTGCTTCATTATATTAAACCTTATTATTTAACAGTTTTTTCCTTTATATAATGAATTTTCTTTCACTTTCTCCTCCTGCTTCTCATGAAGTCCCCAACTACTTTTATTCTTTTCTCTGATGTGTGATCCATTGATTTTAATTGATTTTTTGTCTTGTATGAGTGGAAGGTCATTTACTAGAACAATGGTACCTGATCAGTGGTCCCATCACTAAAGAAAATGATACCCACTCCTACAACAAAGTTTAACTGACTAATGATCTCCGGGGAGGGGAGTCATGGCCCCTTACTTCATTGTGAGAAAATGCTGATAGATCCAATCTTGTGCAGGTGCTGTGAAGATAATCACATCTACATTGAGTTCATGCAAGCAATGGCTATGTCATGTCTTAATTGTTTTTTATGAACTACTGACTATTATGTTTTGTGTAGTTTTGATTACTTTCTTGCTATTGATTTCCAACTTTATAGAATTGTGTTGAGAAAAATCTAAACTCAATTACTATAACTGTGAAAACTTAAAAAGAGTAGTTTGTGGCTTGTAGTGTTATCCATCCAGGAGTACTTTCAAAATTTTATTGAGAACCATGTGTATTATTTAGCAACTTGATAAAATGTTCTGTAGGGGTCTACAATTTAAATTTGGTTGATATAACTTCATTTCATTGAATTTCTCTCTGAATGATGTATCCATTCAAGAAAGAGGACTTGAGAAGTTCCCCAAATATTATGATATTGAAGTCTTATCTTTTGCCTTTGGGCTCTTATTATTGACTTCATACACTTAGATGACCTGAGACTAGCCAAATATATTTATATACATTTCATATGCACTCAAAATTTGTTTCTTTTGTAAAATTTCTTCTTGGCTTTTTGTCATGATATAATGGCATTCCTAGTTGCTGTTTTTAATTAAAATCTGTTGTTCTTGAAGTAAGTATGCCTGCTTTCATTTTCTTTTGGATTCTATTTGCATAGACTATCTCATTCTATCCTTTTCTTTTTAGTCATTGTCATTAGAAATGAAGTGACTTTTTAAAAGGAAGAAATAAGTCTTTATTTTTAGTCAATTCAGTCATTACATGTCTTCAACATGAAGTTTCAATGGAAGTTAATCTTTAAAATACTAGGAATTATCACAAATAACATTCTTCTTTTTTTGTTAACTAATTAACTTCAGTAATGTATTTTGAATCCTTGATTAATACCTTGGATTTCTCTATCATAAAACAGACTTTCACTTGATGATTTCTATGAATCAAGAAAAGAAATTTTTTAGCACTGGAACAATGGCTTAACAGCTAAGAGATATGGCTCAACGACACTGAATTTTGGTTTCTACCACCTATGTAACAAGAATGTTTCTACAACTGCTTGTAGCCCCAGCTATAGGGGCACAGAGACAAGAGGATGACTGATTTCTATCCTACCTGAGACAGGAGTCCTGGATTCAGGGAGATACCTTGATGGTGGAGAGTGATACAGGAGGACACCTGATTCCCTCACCTGATTCTTTTCTTATGTATGTGCTTCTTCACCAGTATAAATACATGCATGTACATATGCATTCACATAGACCCACATATTATGCATAAATTGAAATAAATTAAAAAATATTTTGTTATGCCAAAACCAGTACTAAATTAACTTGGTTGCATTTATAAGGACAATAATAGAAGACAAGTAAGTAAATGTTATACTTCCACCTCCTTTTTCCTAGCATTTTTATAAACTTACACAGCACCAGCCTCTTGACATACTAATATAGCTACTATTATTATTTATTTTCATTCTCACTTTTAGTGTTCTTGTTGATCACTTTTACAACATTTCTGTCTTCTGAACATGTCTGTGAAGATACTCTAGTGACCTTGCCACACTTCCATGTTTCTTTTTACACATTAACGTCACCTTTCAGTTGGAAATTCCAGTTAGCACACTTTGTAGTCCAAGTCATGTGAAAATAAATTCTTTGAGTTTCTACCTGTTTAGAAAGGTCATTGACTCTCCTTTGTCCCAAGAGAATGGCTTTGCTGGATCTAGTACTCTTCTTTGAAAGTTGTTTGGTTTTTTCCATATTGTTAAAAATCACTCTCTCCTGGCCTGTAAGTTACCTGCTGAGAAATCTGTAGCCAAGTGGACTGGGTACTTAACTTTGTAGCTTTCTTTTTCTCAAAAGAGAACTTTTCTTTGTCTTCTTGCCTTTGAAAGCATTTCACGAATACTTTGTAGCACTAAATTTGTACTGATGACTCTTTACCTCCAGTACTCAGATATTTGTAGTATTCTATATAGGATTAGAAAATTTTCTCTTATAACTTTATTATTAAGTTTCTAGATCTTTGACATGTTCAAGTTCATCATGAACCCAACAATCAAAATATGTGTGCTTCTCATTCTTTCTCAGAATTCCATCAATTTTCTTCATTGTCTTTGGTATTTTTCTCTTTCAGCTCTGTATTTTCAAATAGCTTATGTCTGAGCTCACTATTGAGGGGATTTTTTTTTAAATATAGTTTCACACTATTGCTCATACTAATCCACAATCCTCTTAAACAGGTAGGGTTATAGGCGTTAGACATTCCATCTAGCTGACTCCTGTTTTTAATTTCTCTTTCTTTTTTAAATATTTCACACATCAATACTGTATTTGCATCATTTCTATCCCTCCCTTTTCTCCATATTTCTCTTCCTGTGTTTTTCCCAAGCCTATCTTTCTCCCTCTCAAATTGATGACCATTTTTTTTTGTAATTATCATCATCACCACTGCCACTCCCAAGCATAATCTACTGAGTCTATTTAGTGCTGCTCTTATGTATGTGTTTAATCTGACCACTTCCTTTTTCTGGAACCATTGGCTGCTTGTAGCTCTTCATCTAGAGGTATAATTTTATTTTCTTCATTTTTAGATTCTCAAAAATTTTTTGGACTTTTAAAAGTTGCTTTTATGTCACTGTTAAATTTCTCTGATGGAGCTCTGATTTTTTCTCTGTTGTTTGTAATTTCCCATACCTATTGTTCACACCTGCTAGCTATTATCCTGGCAGATTCTGACATCATATTTTCAGTATTACATGGGCCATATTTTATTGAAAGCCCTTGATATCATAAAATTGATTGAAGTCCAGCTTCTTGTCATATAAGGTTGAGGTATTTCAGTCTTCCTAATCTGTCTTGGTTCCTGTCTATTCAGAAAAATTTAAGCAGGCTATTTATTTCCTTAAACGTATTGTTACTTTCACCAGTTCAGCACTGGAGGGCACTTAGAGCTAGATTAACTTCAGTCTGTAGCTGTAATATTAAAGGGTTTGTTCCAATCCTTAGTTGCAACTTAGGGTTTATGTACACCATGAGAATATCCACAATAATAATCAAACAGTCAAGCCTCTTCTTAGGCCTGGGGCAAATCCATATACCTCTGATATGACTACCAGCATATGGGAAGGACCTATGTAATCCTTTTTGGAAGACAAGGTTACTATGGAGAGAGCATCATGAGATTTTTATGCCTTGTAACAACTTGGATTCTTAGCCTGTGAAGATTAGCACAGTTCTAAAGTTGCCCTAAGGTAGAACCAAGACCTACACTACCGTGTGATACTTTGGAAACTTGCTCATGGCCCAAGGACACTGCATTCAGCCATGGGTTATGATTACGATAATAGAAGTTGAACTGATTAAGGCTATATATATCCACCAAATGCTGGCCTTGTTCCAGACATCCTGTTCATAGGTCAAATAGGCAGTGGTAGCTGTTAAGCTGTGTTCAGTGTTGGCATGCACCATTCTGTCACTGAGTTCTAAATATTAGTCTTTTTCTATCTCATATATTCAGCGAATTTAGTCTTGCCTTATGTATTGCTGCCAAAGCTGGGCTATTTCTGATGAAGACAGACCCTTGGATATTTGAATGGAAACTAATCTGTGATGTGCCCGGGTCTTTATACTGTAAAGACTTTCACAGTGTCTCAGTGGTAGTGATATATGTAAAACAAAACCCTTCCTCACTGGATTAAAGACCTCTGCCTCAGGATGGACTTGATTTAGAAGCTTCATCTTTGAACACTGACCTTGGTACATAAATGGTTAACAATGAGATACAGACATTAGATACAGACCCTTGGCCACAAAGCTAGATAGAAAGGTCATTGTCACAATGAACAAGATATGCAGAGTCAGGTACAATATGAAGCCCATGATTCCTCCAAAGCTATTAGGGATATAGGCCCAAAGCTTGCCTATCTTACCATAGAACAAGTCCCTCTTTGATGTTTAGACAGGTAGAGGCACTCTGTGAACACCAGCTGAAGAGATGTGTTATTTCTGTTTGATGGATATTATCACCACAGAAGATGTAGCTGTGCACTCTGTGGAAAGGTCCTATCTAAAATTTTTGTGTTGAACCCCAGAAACTTGAGTCCTGTTTTTTATTCTGCTTCTCAAATAGGCTGTTAAGCTGTGCTCTGTTTCCATGCACCATTCTGTCACTGAGTTTTAAAGACTAGTCTTTTTCTGTCTCATGTATTCAGCAAATTCTAATGTCAAGATATGCTGCTTGGTCAAATTCTAGGTCTATAAAGTCATATTAAACACCATGCTTCGTTAATGGGAATCCTTTCCTGATTTTTCTTTTGTTTCTATATAATAATTACTAATATCTGTTATGTACATCAATTAGCTTTATCAGCTCTGCTTATCTTGGATTCCGTAATCATCACTCTACTTAATAAACTAAGCAACTTCTTTTAGATCTATCTTTTCTAGTCAGGTATAGTGGCACACACCTGTAATTCTTGCACTTGGGCAGTCAGAGAATATTTGGGCTCAAAATACCCTCCAACTCCTACGAGAAGAGAGAAAGAGCATCCTTATTGATCTCAATGTAACATAATTAATGATATCCCCCTTAAAACTAATTGCTCTCTAGTAATTATGTCTCTGTGGTCTTTTATTAACTTAGAAAATAGTAGCTTCTGGACAAACTACTATGAATGAAGAGGACGTCTGTTGTGCAAAGAATATTTCTCATTTTTTCCCTGATGTTTCTGTGCTTCTAGTTTGCATAAATACATTACATCACAGATAAAGAACAACTGGCATATTTATCATATGTTCCATGAAGTAAGCAGGGGTTTCACAAATTGTTATCATTCTAGGATCAAACTTCATTTTTAGTATTCTACAATCTATGTCTCGTTCTAGTGTTTCTTTCTATCAAGTTACTCTGAAAAGCTCCTGGAACCGTGCTGCTTGGTTTGCTTCTTTGGAGAATGAATCATGCTGGTAACCCATGATTTACTTCAGGCTGCACCAAAACCCAGACAACAGAGTTCTGCAATTCCCATCCAGGGAGAAAAAAAATGGTCTGTCAAACTAGAATAAGGACTAAACATTTTATGAGAATTCTTTAGAACTGTTTTACAACTCTAAAATAAAAATTAATTTCATTAATTCCCATTATATCTTTTGGATGAAATTATTACACTGTAAAGAAACTTACCTTCTGATTTGTGTTGTCATTTTGAAAAGACTTTTTTGGCTGGTCAGTGAGATGGCTCAGTGAGCATAGGTGCTTGCTGCCAAGCCTGATGGAATGAGTTCAATCCCATAAACCCACATAGTACAAGAAGAGAACTGAGTCACATCAGTTGTCCTCTGATCATTATACATATGCTGTAGCATGCCTGTATATGTGAACATGCAGATGAACAGATAAAGAACTAAAAATACATGGAATAAAATTTCCTTCTTGTATTTTGTGCATCCTGATGGATCTGTTGAGTTTGTTTGAAAACGGAGATGGGAAGAGAGAAAGAGAGTAGAGAGAGAGAGAGCAAGGAGACTACAAATAGACAGTTTCATAATTATAATTAATGTAACAAATAGAGAAAGCTGGAACATTAAATAGCCTCCACAACACTCTCTCACATTCAGTGGAAGTGGTAAAAATGTATGAAGGTTGATATGAAATTTGTCACATACGAAAGCCAAGTAAAAGGGTGAAGTGACAAGCAATGACTCAAAGTGCCTTATGTAATTCTCTAATCTTTATATACACTGTTGGTCAAACACTGCTTAAGTAGAATGACTAGGATATACAAGAAGTTTTAGTTTTATTGAAGATTTTTATCAATTTCTCCCTCATATCATCCCATTCATGCATTGCTGTATAATATAACTGCAACATTAAAGACAGAACCACATATTTCAGAACATAATTGAAAATCAGGTATTGTTGAAGCTGGAGTTATTGGAATAATAGTTATAACAGCTTTCATACTTCATCGCACATCACTATTATCTGGAAGTCTTTTTAAAGTCTTGATGTGGCACCGTATAATAAAAATGTCAAAATGGTTGTGAATGATTTTGGCCAAGGTAGAAGGCGGAAGCTAGGTGAGCATACCATTGATTTTATATAGACATTTTAATTTAACATTATAATGAAACTTACCTAGCGAGATGAAGCTACATACATGATAAAGCTTTAATATGTTCCCAATAAATCCACAGTTTAGGATCTTAATCTACAAACTCAAATTCTAATTGAATTTGGAGGTGGAGTCTTTGGGAGGCAATCATAATTAGATTATTAGCATGGGCCTCTCATGGTAACACACATGTATTAATAAGAATAAAAATAAGTAGATTTTGCATTCTTTTGCTTTTCTAGGGTAAAGCAATGTCTTTAATAAATTCCAAGCACAGGCTGGCACCACAAATTTGAACTTTCTGGACTCTATAATCATGAGCCAAATGAAGTTGTGCTCTTCTTTTATTGTTTTGTGTTTATTTATTTTTTAAAGGAAACAAATTATCTTTTTACATTATACATATCAATCCAAGTTCCCACTCCCTTCCCTTCTCCCATTCCCTCCACACACCCTCCCACCCCAACCCCTTCCACCCCTTCCACTCCTCAGAGAGGGTAAGGCACATTGTTTTGGGGAAAGAAAAAGGCCCTCCCTACTATATCTAGGCTGAGCAAGGTATCCATTCAAAGAGAATAGGATCCCTGTCAGGGGCCTGAGCTCACAAAGAAACCATGCCATAATTGTTCTCTGACTCTGGGCAAATGGTGGTCTGCAGCCACACCATAAAATTCCTCTTAACTCTGGGCAAATGGTAATTTACAGCCACACCATAAATCCCTTCTCCAGCTCTGAGCAATTGGCAGCTGATAAGCAATTCTCAGGAAGGCTGCAAGATGCTCTGCCGAGATTAGCACAATGGCCAAAGGGCCCACCCTGACCCCAGAATTCCCTGAATTCCTCTGCCTCTATCCCCTCTTTCTTCTTGCTTCTGCAAGATTCTTCCATCTCACACCCTTCCCCCTGATGTACAGGGTATATAAACCCTGTCCTGCTTTCAATAAAGGAGACCTTGAAGTAACTCAGACTGACTCTGTCGTTCTTTCCTTGCTTGGTCTCCTTCTCTTTCTCCCCCCATCGGTTTTTTTAGGAGGCACCGCCTCGGCCACGCGAATAACTGGACCTGCTGGATGAGTCAGATCCCAAAAGCCAGTACCTGCAGTACGGATAAATCCTGGTGCCACTGTCAGTGACCTCACACTCTACCTCAGCCATACAATTGTCACCCACATTCAGAGGAACTAGTTTGGTCCTATGCTTGTTTCTTCACTGTCTGGCTGCAGTTGGTGAGCTCCCATTAGCTCAGATAGACTGTTTCAGTGGGTGTATCCATGGAGGGAGGAAAGGGAAGAGGAGGGGAGAAGGGGAGGGGTGAGGAGAACTTGAGGGAATGGAATAATGTAGATGGAGGAATGATAGAGATGAGAGCAAGGAAAGAGATATCTTGATTTACTGAGCCATTATAGGGTTAGCAAGAAACCTGGCTCTAGGGAAATTACCAAGAATCCACAAGGATTAACCCAGCTAAGACCCTAAAATAAGGAGTGGGGGCCCAAACTTGATTTGCCCTGTATTCAGACTGATGAATATCTTAAATATCACCATAGAACCTTCATCCAGCAACTGATGGAAACAGAAGCAGAGGCCAAAATCGGAGCACTAGATTGAGCTCCCAAAATCAAGTTGAAGAGTAGGAGGAGTGAGAATATGAGCAAAGAAACTGCACTCTTATCAATTGTTCATTGTCAGTAATCTGTTACAGCAGCAGAAATAAGGCTAAAACAATATCAAAAGCCACAGAGCCTGTGCAAACACTCAAATTGTGGTTATTTTTGATAACAGGTATTTTTCCCTCTGAAAAATCGTTAGAAAATAGAACTATAGGCTCAGTAGTACTGTTAGCAACCAGTCTGCTTCTCCTTGAAACCAAATAGTATTTTTTTCCATTGAGATAAAAAAGTAAACTACAATTTAACAATAAATATTTCAAAATAAATTAAGTGCCTATAAGACAGTGGTATTGTTAACTTGGAATTCAAAAATTATTTAAAAATGTGAGTTTGCTGCTATACTGATCTATTCAATTTCCTTTTTATCTGCATTGCATAACCCGTTCCTTTTATTCTGCTGATTTGTTACTCTTTTTACCTTTACCTATTAGTAACTTGCACAAACTTTCCAGCATCACACATAGTCAGGAAATATGTTATATGATATTCAGACAAACCATTATGTACTCTTTGCTAGTGAGGAGTGGGCTAGGGCACTTTGCCATGGAATGTTTATATGTTTGTGAATGCAAGTACATTTGCCTTTATTTTTGCCAGAATACGTTTTGGTTAACAAGAATTATGAACAAAATGCCTTTTAGCATTTCCCTAGCACATTCATACATTCTGCCTTTGATAATGATTTCAGAGGTTTGTGTTTGCTCTTTCTAAGCTGTTTAAATAATGATTCTGACTCACTGTGTAGCTAGCATAATACTAAAAGCTTCATAAGTATTTCGCCACTGAACATTGCTTAGGAAGTACTAGCCTCTTTAATTTGATGATGGTAACCTGGAGCTTATGACCATTTAATAGCTTGCCCAAGAAGAATCAGTAAGTAGTTGAACCTAAAAATAAATCTAATTATAGAGAATTGTGTTTCATTAAATGTTTTAATTTTAAATCCTCACATTCCATCCTTAGAATACAGATCTTTGAAGAATGGAATTTTAGGGAGAAATCAAAATATTCCAAAAATAAATGAAAATAAAGAATTCAAAATTTTTTGTTTCAGTGGTAAATGGAAACAGTAAGCTGACTTCAGACTCAAGTATAGTACAATGTACAGAGATTGGAGTGGGAATTAGAAATAAATATTAAGAGGGGGGCATAAAACAGCACATTGGTAATTGAATTAGAAAACTTATGGTATTAATCACATTGTTCTGATTATATTTAATAATAGCTCAGCTGTAGGCACATAAAAGTCTTATTAAACATGCTTTCATTTGAATGAAATAATTAAGCAGCAGAAATATTCTATTTGTTCACAGAAATGTAAAGTACAAATTTTTGGATAACATTTAGGCCTAAATATGTAAACACACACATGAACAAAGAGGATGACATTTTTCAGTGTTGCTTTTTTTGTAATGACTTCTTAGATCTGTTCCTATAAACATATTATGATGCTTACTCTCTGATAAAAAATAGTTCTACTTTTGATACCTGATTTTAATTACAGTTTGCATGTTTTTGCTTTTTAGTGGTAGGAATTTGCATAATGAAAATGGAGGCTGCAATTGATATTTGAATGTCAATGTCAACAGCAATCCAGTGTAATCTAGGCAGCACAGTATGCAGACCATCTGGGCTGACTGCCATTATCCTGCAAACTAGCTAGGCTTGAGAGATCATCTGAAGCCTAATTCCCTGGTTTGCTTCTCTCAAAATAACTCTATTTGCCAATATCTTAGAGCAGGTGCAAAGCCATTTTGGAGTTTCCTGCTGAGGTTTATGCAAAGAGCTAGCTTAACTGGACTCAGATTCCTACTTCCTGAGAGTACTGAGATTCAAGAATGACTTAGCTATACTTCTCTTTCAGGTTAATTCATACTCTTTTTCAGATTTCTTCAGCTCTTTTGTCTACATCACACCCTATTATCATGTACAGTGTTTCTCAAATGAAATAAGCGAGAGTGTAAATATATTTAATGTTAAGTTAGAGAAATTCATAAGCTGGTAGTTGTGTGAATTGATTTTTCATTCTTTCTATCTTATGGAAATAAACAAATAAGGAGCTACGTTAGAAGGTAAGGAGAAGCTTAAAGAACTCTGTCAATATAATATTGGATAACAGGGAGAAACTATAAGCAAGATTATTATAGTAAATGGTTTGAGGAAGCATGTAAGGAAGCCAACCCATATTGATTTTCTCATTTCCAACTCAGGTAATTTATTTGGATAATAACATTCTTGACCAAATGAACGAGGGTGTAAGAGAAAAGAACAGTTATGATCTTTTTGTTTATACTTTAGTGACTGCCCACTCAAAACCCACTACCTACTTCCTTTCTTAATGTGTGATCTAGTTTTGATTTTGTGTTCAGATAAATAACAGGGCTCAGATAAATAATGGCCTTTTCCTTGTCCTGTTATTTGATAGTTGATGAATATGATAAGCTTTTTGACTCCAGGATTGAGTACCATGTGACAAGGTAGGTAACATACTACTTTGTAGTATGATAATAAGAAATAAACATTGAGACATAAAACGGTGTCTCTAGAGGGAACTCTAAATTGGTTTTCTTTACTTACAAGAAGAAAAAAAACAACATCAAAAGAAGAAACTATTAACCTTTGAGTACTATTGTATGTACTCCTCTCATCATGTAAATTGTCTTTTACATATATAAACAGAGAACTGGACATTGTCAAACTACTGAATTAGTCCTAGAAACATTATGTTTTTCCAATGTATTTTCTTCTTCTTTTGATATGGAAAGAATGGTGTACCTCTTTTTTCCTAAAGAGGAATTCTCTTTCTAATTCTCAAGGCTTGTATTGTATGACTTATAATGTTTTTATATTGTAAGAGAATGGATTCAGTTAAGGATTTTGAAAAGTTTATTTTGGATTATGTGAGTAAGAGTAAATGTAATCAAGTGAGTTCCTATGGATGAGGAATGGAAAGGAATTTTCACACATATGCATAGTAAAAGACAAAGGGAATAAAGACCTATGGATTGGAGTGATGCAGCCACATACTCCAGGCAACCATATGCAAGAGGGCACATAGAAAGGAGTTTTCTCTAGACTCATGTCTGAAAATGTGAACATACTCTCTTCTGATTACTGACCTACAAATTATAAGTTACTATATTTCCTTCACTATGAGGCACTGAATTTGTGGAAATTGTTACGGCTGCCTTAGGATCCTAGTAAAATCTTATTTAGGTCATCTAATCTGTGAACATACATATAAAGCACCAGCAAATGTGCTTTGTAAATTAAGAGGTTGATTTTTCATTTCCTAAGTATTGCCCATCTAAAAAATAATAGCTGTGAGTTACAAAAACCAAAACTATATTTTTCAGGTTAGGAGAATACGCGGCAGAAGTCTGCTCCACACATTCTTCAAAGGCATTAAAATGAGTATAGAATAATAATATTAATGTCCTTCAGATGTTAAATTTTCATAGAAACGCCACTTGTGAATCTTTCTAATGAAGTAATTTCACATATATTCATGTAATATTGCTTTTTAAAGAGGAGAAAATGGGTTTGCCTAAATGTGTACCAACAGAAAAGTGAATAAACCAAATAAAATTTGGTCTGCTATGTTCAGATTTTTACAAACACAATAGATTCACAAAATGGATATAACAACATTCTTAAAATATATTGTTCATCCAAAAATCAACTCAAAATACATGTGCAATCTTAAAAATGTACTCATGAAAGCCCTTGAGCCAACATGCAACCATACTACTCCCATTTTAGCCCATTATACCCTCATTTCTGTCTAGTTATGACAGAATTTCCTGGGACTTTGCATGGTTTCCTAGCCATTTTCTCTGCTTTCAGTGTTGCTGACTTGCAATAGTCTAAACAGTAGTTTAAGAAATTCTATTAAATTATAGTAGTCACTCTACTTAAAACTTTTTTCATGGGTTCTCATTGCCCTTTGAATGAAGAGTGGAGAAGGAGAAGGAAGCAGAGGGAAGGAGTAGGAAGAACTCTCTTTACCACTGCCTTGAAGACTGGATGATCTAGTTTTTGCCTCCCACTGAAACATCCTCTCATGCCACATTTCTCTGTAGTCCAGGGGTCCCCTTCTAGTACTGGCTCAAAGCACCTCTTTTCTAATGCAGAGTCATTTCATTTGCTCATCTCTCTGCCTAGAATACGCCCTCACTGATACAAGTCATTACTTGCCTGGCCTAATCATTAAACTCTTAGGTCCACTTTCACCTCTTCAAGGAAGTTCTTTTGGATCCCATATGTATTAAGAATGAATATATTTTTTTCCTGGATCTTCATTTGTTTATCTTGGAATCAATGGGGTCATCAGCCCACCTTATGGCACCACCCTCACGTTGAGAGCAACACTACAATATATTTTGACTTGATTTCTGGATGAACAATGTATTTCAGGAATGTTGTTATGGATATGGATAAATATTCAGATGGAACAAGAATATTGAGCTAGGTTTCTTGGGTAATAAAGGATCCCTTTGATAGAGAATCGTAGCTTGAGAACCACCCATCATTTGAAACCTTTTCTGAACTTTAGATCTACAAATTCTCTTCTTGACAGAATCTAGAGTTACATCATCATCAATATGAAGACTTTCTTAGCCCCTGCTTCCTCTGTACTATAGACATTTTTCTAGATTTTGATTTGATTTTCATTTTTTAAATTATTCATTTTAATTTTTGAAATTACTATATAATTGTACAATTCTCCTCTTCAATTTCCTCTTTCAAAAATCCTCCAATATACCCGTCCTTGATTTGTTTAAAATTCACATCCTCTTTTTACACTAATTAATGTTGAATACATGTATGTAGACCGATATACACATACATATATGATATGTATATGCACATTCCTAAATACACAATTGCAAACTGATGAGTCTATATACTGTTACCTGTGTATGTGTTTTAAGGGCTAAGCATTTGGTGTTGGATAACAAGTTGGTGTGTGCTTCCCATGGGGAGACTACTTCTCCCACTCTCAGCACTCTTACGTTGGGCATAATTCTTTGTGTAAGATTGAGGGGTCTCGGGTTTCTCTCCCCTTTCACTTTGGCATGTTTATTGTTGTATTGGTTCAGCTCATGTTCAGGCAATTATGTTGGTGAGATTATATAAATGTAGTTTCTGACACTAGGATACACATCTCACATCAAGTTTCTTGTTCTTTTGTTTTTTTACAATCTTTTGCCTGTATCTACCTGAGCCTTAGGTGTAGGACTTGTATTGTAGGTACATCAGTTAGGAATTGTCTCCAAACTATCATGGTTTTCTGGGCATTTTCTATTTCACCTGAACCTCCCAGCTCCAAATCTTTATGGTAACAAAAAGCACATTGTAAGCTTCCAAAGCAACAAACAGTCTTACTCAGCTATGACATATATAAACCACAGTAATGACTACCCTGGCACAGTAATCTGAAGGGTGTAATACTAACATGCATACCTTGGTGATCTAACCAATAGATTTCTGATTGAATTTAAGACTCATTAAGCAAGACAGAATTCATGCTTAGTACTGGAAATGTAGCCAACATGTGACATCATGAATCTTGGAGGAGATCCTACAACCAACACTTTAGTAAAGAAGTAAAATCCCTAACTGCATTCTCAATATTTGTCCTTAGGCCTACAGATAATATAGTCCTCTGACCTCAGCAAGGAAATTTTTCTTTGAGGAAGTAATTTTTACCAATAAACTTCTCATGCTTCTAATGCTACCTTCATGTTTTCTTTTCAAGAAATCAAACTAATAAACAACACCTTAAGTGTTCCTCCTCCTAGTCAATTTCTTATTAATTCCCTTGTTGCTTTTCAAATAATTACTACAGCCTGTAACTAATTATTTGGTGTAGGAGGGTCCTTCTGTATTTCGGTTGCCTTCATTGGTTGAATAAAGAAACTACCTCAGCCTTTTGATAGGGCAGCCCTTATGTGGGTGGAGTAAACAGAACAGAAGGCTGCTAGAGAGAAGGCACTGGGCCAGATGCCATATTTCTCCAGCCTAAGATGGCCTTTGGTTAGAATCTTCCCGGAAAGCCTCGACCACATGGTGATACACAGATTACTAGATATGGGTTAAACTAATACGTGTAAGAGGTTAAAACTAATGGGCCAGGCAGTAATTTAATTAATACAATTTCCATGTGGTTATTTCGGGTATAAGCTAGCCAGCAACTGGGAGCTGGGCAGCGACGGGACACAGCCCACTCCTCCTCTTACTACACTTATTATTTGGATACCCCTTTATTATTCTACCAATCCATTGTGAACGCTATGGAGAAATTTTCTCCAAACTTGACCATCCCATTTCCTGATGTTCTCTTCCTCTCTCCCCTTCTCTTCTCCCTTCTTGCCCCCTCACCCCTGCCATGCTCCCAATTTCTTCTTTGTTCAGGAGAACTTGTCTATTTTCCCTTTCCTGGGGACTATATGTATGTATATTTCAAGGGTCTCCTTGTTACCTAGCTTCACTGGGATTGTGAACTATAGGCTTACTATCTTTTGCTTTATGTCTAATATCCAGTTATGAGTAAGTGCATACTGTATTTGCCTTTCTGAGTCTAGGTTACCTCACTCAGTGTGGTTTTTTCCCTAATTTCGTAAATTTGCCTGCAAATTCCAAGATGCTGGTGTTTTTTTTTTTTTAACCACTGAGTAGTATGCCATTGTGTAAATAACACATTTTCTTTATCCATTCCTCAGCTGAGGGGCATCTAGGTTGTTTCCAGATTCTGGAATCATGCTGATATAAACACAGATGAGCAAATATTCTTGTGGAATGAGTGTGCCTCCTTTAGGTATATGTCCAAGAGAGGCATTTATGGGTCTTGAGGTAGATTGACTCCCAATTTTCTGATAAACTGCCATACTATATCCAATGTGGCTGTGCACGTTTGCACTCTCACCAGCAATGGAGGAGTGTTCCGATTACCCAACATCTTCTTTTGAATAAGCGATCACTGGTGATTTTTATCATAGCCATTCTGACAAGTGTAAGATGGTATCCTAGAGTTGTTTTGATTGCATATCTCTGATGGCTAAGGATGTTTTTTTTATTTGGGAGACTTTTGATGGCTTCTCTTATTTCCTTAGGAATTATAGCTCCATTTAAATTGTTTATCTGGTCTTAACTTACTTTTCTTATGTGGTACCTATCCAGGAAATTGTCCATTTCTTTTAGAATTAGATTCTACATTTTTTAGGAGTACATGCTTTCAAAGTACGACCTATTTTTTTTTTTTTGGATTTCCTCAGTGTTTTTTGTTATGTCCCCATTTTTATTCCTGATTTTGTCAATTTGGATATGCTCTTTCTGCTTTTGGTTAGTTTGGATAAGTGTTTGTCTATCTTGGTTTTCTTGAAGAATGAGCTCTTTGTGTCATTGATTCTTTGTATTGCTTGCTTTGTTTTTATTTTATTGATTTCAGCTCTCAGTTTGATTATTTCTTGTTGTCTACTCCTCCTCAGTGAGTCTGCTTCTTTTTGTTCTAGAACTTTCGGGTGTGCTGTTAAGTCACTAGTGTAAGATTTCTCCACTTTCTTTATGTGGGCACTCAGTGCTATGAACTTTCCTGTTAGCACTGTTTTTATAGTGTCCCATAGAGTTGGGTGCATTGTGCCTTCATTTTTGTTGAATTCTAGGAGTTCTTTGTTTTCTTTCTTTATTTTTTTGATCGAGGGGTGATTCAGTTGAGCATTGTTCAATTGCCATGAGTTTGTAGGCTTTCTGAGAGTAGTGTTGTTGTTGAATTCTAACTGTAAGCTATGGTGATCTGATAAGATCCAGAGGGGTTATTCCAAATTGTTTTTGTGTGTGTCTGTTGAGTTTTGCATTGTTGCCGAGTATGTGGTCAGTTTTAGAGAAGGTTCCAGGAATAGCTGAGAAGCAGGTATATTCTTTTGGATTTGAGTGAAAAGTTCTATAATTGTTAAGTCCATTTGAGTCATGACATCTGTTAGTTCTCTTATTTCTCTGTTATGTTTCTGTTTGGCAGATCTGTGCATTGGTGAGAGTGGGGTGCTGAATTCTCCTTCTATTAGTGTGTGGGGTTTGATGTGTGATTTAAGTTTTAGTAGCATTTCTTTTACATATGTGCGTGCTCTTGTTTGGGGGCCATAGATGTTCATCTTGTTACATTTTTTCCAATCATGAGTCTAAAGTGTCCTTCTTCCTTTCTTTTGATTGATTTTAGTTTGAAGTCTATTTTGTTACATAATAGGATAGCTACACCTGCTTGTTTCTTAGTTCCATTTGATTGGAAAATCTTTTCCCAACTCTTTACTCTGAGGTAATGTCTGTCTTTGAGGTTGAGGTGTATTTATTGTATGCTTAAGAAAGTTGAGTCCTTTTTCTGTATTCATTCTGTTAGCCTGTGTCTTTTTACAGGTGAATTGAGTCCATTGATATTAAGAGATGTCAATAACCAGTAATTGTTAATTCCTATTATCCTTAGGTGGTAATGTTTGTGTGTTTCCCTTCTTTGGGGTTTGTTGGTGTTGTGTTTTCATGGAATGGAATATGTGATATAAAACAATGAGAATGAACTGTATGAATACCAGCATGCATTTGTTAGGCCACCTCCATGTCATCATGGGAATGTAAGGCTCTGTTTTTTTTTCCTTGCTTTAATATGAGAGTTATAGGCTAATAATGTGAAAGCAAAGCGACTATATTGGTTTTTTGAGGACTGAATATTATGTCACATTAATGATGTTTGATCCAACTGGGGTTGTTTAGTTAAGAAAAATAATGATCACCTTTAGAACAGAGAATTGAAGCCTGAGGATGAGAGCCTAATTAGAGTTTCATTTGGATCATTAGACAAAGAATTGCTGAGTACTTGATATGAAATAGGGTGATATTGATCCTTTTCAAATAAAAATAGACTTATTATGTGTTACTTAGAAAGCAAATCTAGAAATATTTTATGAGATGGCAAGCAAGTGGCTTTTGGCTTAACATAAGAAGACAGGGATATAATTAGCAGGGATTATAGAGCAAAGAAGTCGATGAGTCTCAGAAGTCACTGAAGATCCCACATTTAGACACATTTGGATTTTCAGAGAGTTAGAAATGAATCCTATTCATCTTTGAGATTCTGGTGAATTCATACACAGATGTGCATTGACTGGATCAATAAGACTTTATTGAATATGTAAACATATCAAGTAGATGATTGAGATTGCTTATTCTCAGAATCAGGAGTGTCATAGGGTCAGTCTCTGCTTCTTTTCTCATCAGTTCCCTCACACAGTATGTAAAAGATGGGTATTCATCCAAAGAAGTTCAAAAATAATATGAAAGGCAACATAATTTTACCCAAGAAAGGCCAGATGATTGTATGGAAAGGTATATAAGTAGCACTGAACTTTCTAAGGAGCTATCTGTATGGAGCTGAGAGTATGCATGTGGTTCGTAATTCCTTTCTGCCCACCATCTGGGATACTAGGAAACACAGGAAGATGAGTTTTCCAAATAAATTCCCATAATTCTTCATTTCCCACATTATTTGGACTAAAGAAAGCAATTTGTTTCTTATCATTAATTTATTTAAAATAAAACAAATCAAATAGTGTAATAATATTAGGGATATGAATCAATTAAAAGCTATGTTAAATTTTGGTTAAACAAGATTATATCTGACAAAAGGCGATACTTATTGATGAGAAGTTAATGGTTGTCAGACAAAAATAAATGTGTATGAATACATACTAGGTTCACTCATGTCTCTCCAAGGAAAATCTCTTGATGTCATGTCATCAATCACGTATAATTAATGTATACATGATATATGCATTTTAACAACAATTCAGAAAATTGCAAAAAGAATATCTTGACAAATAAATAGGATATTAACAGGTGAGTTTAGGCTTGGGTCACAATTATACTGAAATTAAAGGAGATGTCCTAAGTGCCCAAAAGTCTTCTAAATTTTTGCACATTGATTTAGCTTTTACATTACATTATGATGTGGGCAAACTAAAAGCAGATAGCATGTTTTTTTTTATTTCTGAATATAGTGAGATAAATTCTGGTATCGAGATTTGTTTTTCTAGTGAGAATAAAGAGAACTAAATATATTAAATTAGCTACATGATGCATAATGGTATTTTAGTTGATCAAATAACATGATGTACTGGCATTCTCATACGACTATAACACTTAGTGACAATGTACCTGTCATAGTTGGGATAGACATTTCTTATCATGCTTGAACACTAAAAAAAAATCCTACCTTGCCTAGTAATATGTTTCTCACAATTTATCCCTATCATTAAACAGTACTCAATTGTAACTAATTTTTTCACATTTGACAACAAATTACATGAGGAAAACAAATTAGGTGCACCCCTGGATACCATCGGTTTCCTACCTGAAACCATATTCTACTCTCTAAAGTCATAGTGAAGAGTTCAAGCGGAACTAGAATACTGTCTATGAATTGAGAAAAGAAAAATTAGGGAAACTGAGAAGCCTGAGAAATGAGAACTACCTAAAAAAAGAAATCTAGATGAAAGCTAACTGAAAGCACAAGAAATAAAATAATTGGAGACCTGACTTGTGAAAGGTCTCTAATTATTTCATTTACGAAAGAAAAATTCACAATTGCTTTTGATGGTGCCTGTCAGTGCTGTGTGGGCAGATAGCAAATATAGAAAAGTATTAAAAGGAAAACTTGTGCAGTAAAATGTCCAAAGGGGCTTTGAAAAGATCTTACTTGGCAGTAAGATGATTCAATAGTGGTCTATATTTATGTAAATATTGGAAAATATGAAATAAAATTAGCAAATAAAAAGATCTTACTTATACTGCTTATATCTGAAAAGTTCTGTTACTGTCTTGCATACATGACACTCCTAAACGACAAGATAAATTCTTCTTATATGTACACAAAAGAATTACCCAAATACTCCCTATAATTGGTCATGAAACAATTACTTTTACACTAAAAAGTTGAAATTTTGTGAAATATTTTCATTGACTTAAGGGGAAAGAAACTAGAAAATATTGGCATCAGGAACTTAGTAAAATTCACAAACATGACAATTTTTAAATATTCTTTTTTAAATTGAGTAAATGGTGAAGTTATGAATAAAAATGGAAAATACTTTGAGGATGGTTAAAGTGAAACACAATGTTTTGGACATAGTGAGACATGCCTATAATTCCAGCATTCAGGAAGTTGGTGAAGCAGGATCTCAAGTACACAGCTGGTCACGGCTACACAGAGAAACTCTCATGTTTTCTAAAAATCGTAAATTAAAATTTATGAGAAATGGTAACTCTACTCCCATGCAGGACTGTATATGCCAATAATATAAAAGAAGTTAGATTTGTTTGGATATGATACCAAAAGTATAGTCAACAACAAACAAATGATCTGGGTTATGTATAAAATGGAAAATATCTATGCATCAGTATAGCCTAAGAAATTATTTGCAAGCCACTCATCTGATAAAAGCTTAAAATAGAAATGTACAATGAACAACCTACAGCTGAACAGCCACAATAAATATAAACAACTTGGTTAATAATGGCTAAAGAGTTTGAATAAGTGTTTCTTCAAATTCACGCATAACTACTTAAGATGCAAATGAAATCCACATAAGATACCACCCATCAGAAGGAATACACTTAAAGTGAAAGTGAAGTGTAATGTTGAAGACATGAATACACTGAAACATTCAGTCTGTGCTGATAGGAAATCAATATGGCAGTTATCCACAAAAGCATATCAGAATTACCATGACAACCTGAAATTCTTTTCGGATGTAAAAGGTGTTAAAATAACTGGAACACAAATGTCTGCAGCAGTATTTTTCATTTATCATCCTGCATTAGACACAGAAAATATTAATTGAATCCATTAATTTGCTAATTTGATATATTCATAGAAGGGGATATATTATTTGAACATTAAGAGATGTGAAGTTTTTCATATTTTTCTCATCATATCACCTATGTCCTGCTAAAAAGGGAGAAGGGAAGATACTACATAATGAGACAGAGCAGGGATAGATAACACTAATGTTTGAAAAAGCAATAGGGAATCTTATTATGTTATATCCATGTAAAATTATATCTAAAACATATATAAGTGTATACACATGCACACACACACATATATATATATATGTGTGTGTGTGTGTGTGTATATATGTGTGTGTGTGTGTGTATGATGTATATGTATATGTAGTGAAGTTATGTGACTTGGAGTGATAATACTTCTGGCAAAAGCCATAAACTAACAGTATCAGGTGTGAGAACCTACTCTTGATGGTAATGGCAGTAAAAGAGTCTCTCTAAAGAATATAGACGATTGTTGTTGCTCTTGGTTACTTCCTATAAGTTGAAGACAAGACCCCATTGCTGAAGTTATCATACATGTGGGTTATAAGTCTTAGATGATTTTACCTGGCTCTAACTCCAAATCTCCCACCTCCACAAGGACTAGCTTTCATGGTACCACAAAGTGCAATGCAAACTTCAAATTAAAGACAGCAATAGAGTCCTACTTAACTAGGATGGTTATGGTCCACACAATTGCCGACACAGCAAGATTTTTTTTCTTAGGTAATGTGTTTATTGTAAGATAATTTACAAACATCTTGCTGTATTTACAACTCAGTGGACCAAGTTTCTTCTGACAAAGACAGCAGCCATTTAAAATCACCTTGCTGGTTTTTTTCCCTTTACCTATTATTTGCAGGTGCAACTTGATTTTCATTAATCCAGAGCAGCAGCTCCAGGTATGATTTCAATCAACTCCTTTGTGATGACATCTTGGTGGATGCATTTGAACATCAAAGTCAATTTGTCAAACATATCAGATTGCCGGTATTACCCACAGCTGTCATTCTGGAACTTTGCTTACTGGTGGTGGACTTCTTCAGGGAGTAGTAGATGATGTTGGCCAGAATGTATTCCTGGGAATTCTGCAGTACATCAGCATTGATATCATGATAAAGGCTCATGCTCTCAGCAGCTGTAATGATATTGAGAAAGAAGGTGAACTTCTCTTATGTCTTGAAGGAGACAGCAGACTTGAACTGATTAAAAAATGATAGCGTCAGAAGGGCTGTGGTGGCACACACCTTTAATCCCAGCACTCGGGAGGCAGAGGCAGGCAGATCTTTGTGAGTTCGAGGCCAGCCTGGTCTACAAGAACTAGTTCCAGGACAGGCTCCAAAGCTACAGAGAAACCCTGTCTTAAAACACCAAAAAGAAAATAAATAAAATTAAAAATAAAAATGATAGGGTCTTCATCAAATTCATATTCAGAATTTAACAATTCAAAGGCCATGACTGATGCATCTCCAAAAGTAGGGGACTTCTGTCCCACAACTTTGACACCGAAAACTGGTCAGAGTGAGTCCTATAAAGTAGGCCCTTGATTTTGTCACCAATTCCAGCAATCATAACTTCTTTCCCAGCTGTGGTGAGTGCAGGGCAGTTACCTCATTCTTCATGTGTTTTGCCACTGAGGAATGAATAGCGCCACAAATCCCTTGATCTGAGGACACACCAAAAAGGAGGTGTTTGTCCTTGTTCTCAGGTCATTTAGAATCAGCCTTCTCATAAATAGCCAAGGAGCTTGTTCCATACCCTCTGGCTGCCTTCAGCTCCTGCTAAGCCCTGGAACACTTTGCAGCTGCCACCATCTTCATAGACCTGGTAACTTTCTGGATTTTTTTTGAAGGACTTGGGTCTCCTGGTAATATCTTTCAAACTTGGATTCATTGAAGCTGCACAGCACAATGTAACAGCCAGGCAACACTCTCCTGCAAGAGCATGGTGGAACCTTGAAGGTTGGGCAGACAGGACTTTTTTCTTATAGGTGTAATACTAGCGCTTATACCTTGGCAATAGCTAAGAGCTATCATGTTAAACTTACAGCCCATTTAATAGGACAGAAATCATGCCTGGTATTTGAAAACTAGCCAACTACCCTGGCATAGTGGTGGCATGAATCTTAGAAGAGAACCTATAACTGAACCTTTACTAAGACATAATTTCTAACTGTATTCTAAATATTTATCCTTATACCCACAGATAACTATAGCTCCCACCCTTCATCAAGGAAACTTCTCTTTGCAGCAGATGGGGACCTTTATTAAACCACAACTGGTCAAAAATTGAAATATTCCTACACCAAAGTCTCAGGGAACATGGAAGAAAAGGGGCTGAAAGACTGCAAGACCAAGAAGTCTGCTGTGGGGATGTGTCTTCTAAAGTGCCAGAGAAACTTCACCTTCAAGAATACTGCTTACTGAGCAGCCTCAGGCTGCTAGACAAGAACCAGTAGTATCAACAACCTCAATGAAAATAAACAAAGTGATACCATGGTTGCTAAGTAGAGACTACCATGAAAAAATATAAAGAGCAGTTGAAAACTATTCTGATTGTAGGATATTTCCTTTCAAATGCAAATCTTGTTTGTTTATTTAAACTTCTCAAAGTGACAAAAATTATTGATGATAAAGTGTTTGACTCTAAAAAGAAAACCTCTGTTAGCCTCTCCAAGGTATAGAGAAGACTGAGGAATGTAGGAGACTGAGAATAAAGTGGTGTACCACAAAGAATGGAAGAGCCCGATGACAGGGAGGTGTGACACAAAAATTGTCCTCTAGAAATGGCATGGCTCCTGTGCTCAGAACAATGGCCATCTATAGAAGGCATATACAGCATACAGCAATTGACATTTCATCAGTATTCCAACTTGTTTTTTGTGAACTAGATATAATTTATAGCTACTTGGGAGGAAGAGCTCTCAATTGAGAAAATGCCTCCATAAGTTTTGCCTACATGCAAGTCTGTATTACATTTTATTTATTAGTGACTGATAAGAGAAGACCTGGATCATTGTATATGGTACCACTTCTTGGCAGGTGTTCCTGGAAAATATAATAAAGTACCCTGAAGCTGAGTGGTGTGGTGCATACCTTTAGTCCCAGCACTCAGGAGGCAGAGGCAGGTAGATCTCTGTGAGTTCAAGACCATCCTGGTCTACAAGAGCAAGATCCAGGACAGTCTTCAAAGCTACAGAGAAGAACTGTTTTTGAAAAACCAAAAAAAAAAAAGAAAGAAAAGAAAAAAAGAAAGAAGGAAGGAAGGAAGGAAGGAAAGAAAGAAAGAAAGAAAGAAAGAACGAAAGAGAGGAGGCTGAACAAAGCAGAGGAAGGAGGGAAGGAGGCCAGGAAGCATATTTTTTCCATGACTGTTACTTTAGTTCCTTCTTGGAGGTTCCTGCCCTGTTTGAGTTCCTGTTCTGACTTCCCCTGAGATGGGTTGTATTATCATTGTAATAGTAATCCCAATATAATCATTGATAGCAAAAAGGGTATATGAGGTACCACTGACCCCGAATCACTGGAGTTAGGCTATGTTCCAATAAATATCCTCACATTCATGTTCATGCAAATACCTCGAACTAAACTTTATAGGTCACAAGTAAAAAGTCAGTAGAATGAAGAACTTTTAGGAATAAGGGATTTACTGAAAAGGGGAAAGGGGCTGAGAGAGGATAGTAGAATTAAACAACTAAAAAATCATTATATACATTTATAAAATGGTCAAATGCTAAAAACAAATCTTTAGTTTTTACTTTTCTGCGTGTATATGAAATTCAGCATATGTAACTGAAAATAGTGCTATATAAAACAAAAACACATCAACCAAATGCAGACCGGCTCCCTGGTATCCTGACAGCATTATTAAAAGAATAGTGCTTATTAGGATTTTGAGAATGTTTTAAATAATTAATGTTGGGTGACAAAAGAATTTTCACACATACTCCTAGATATTTGACATGTTTTGGGACTGTGTTAAACTTTCTATTAGCTTTACTTTATCACCAAAGTGTCAAATTAGTAATTCCGCGGTCTTATATCCTGATAGTGATAATAGGATAGGAGCCTGATGAAAAGACAATTACCTTTCTTCCTTGGTAGAACAACTTTCTGTCTGTAAAGGAACTTTTCTATGTTCAATCATATTTTAGTAGATTTTCTCCAGCATTTTACAGTCCTCAATAGGCAGATGCCATTGGGCTGTTCTATAATGATACCACCACCACATTGCTTTTCAGCACAGGAAATTGTTGAAGTCGCTGGCAACTTTTCTAGTCTGTCCACAAACAAACTTTTGAACTGATACCTCAGTGGTCAACGTCATCCTCAAAATAAACTGCGAACGGGATTTCACGTTGCACTGCTTCTCCAGAGAGCGTGAGAAATGGATTACTACTGCAAAACCACGCAAAGTGAATGTGAAGGCCGAGAAACTGGAGCTGCCACTTTGACTTAAAATTGAGCAAATGAATACTGCAGCTTTAGCCCAGGCCTGCCTGCCTAGGAATCACTCCCCCCACACCCCTTTTTGGCATCAAGGGCAAAAGCAAAAGTAAAGTCTGAGTTTTACAGTGCCATTCATTGCTATGTGCTCCCTACATCAGTAACCTAACCAAGCTATTTTTTTTAATTTAAGGGTGTTATATCCCATTTTACCTGTGTGAGAAGACCTATTGAAACCAAGTAACAGTTATACTCTCTAATTAGCTGACACTTTTCTATGTCTTATTAAAGGACTAACAATGAATTCTCTTACTACACAATAAATTAATGTATTCTGGATTTTGAAAAATTTGTTTCTGATTGTATCCAAAACCATACACCATAAACAGTAGTAGAAAAAAGAATAGCAGAGAATTCCTTTGGGTAGGGAAAACATGATGTACCCCTGTCTCTTAAATGCCTGATACATGGTTATTTAATATTTTTGTGCCCAATAAATGAATACATATATTAATGATATTAACAATAGACACGCTAATTTGGAATGGGGAATCTCACAGGCTCTACCTATATATGAAGAGCTTCAGGCAATTAATGACTGCTTAGAGGAGTTAGTCTTTACCAGTGTTGAGCCCCCTAATTGCTTGTCCAACACAAAGTAGTCAGGCCTGAATTTGTATATATAAACAAGTCACATTAAACAAACTTACAATGTTATATTCATATATTTATTATATATGTAAAAATAATTATATAAAAAAACTATCAATTTGAGGTGAAGTGAATGGAGGACATGACAGGAATTAGAGTGAGGACATGGAAGGAAGAAATGATATAACTACATTTTAATTCATTTTTTTTCTTTCTGTGGTTTTACTTTATTCAGATTCTTTCATGTGACTTAACTATTTTTTGAAATTCAAATATAATTACATAATTTTCTGCTTCACCTTTCCTCTTTTTTTTTTTTTTTTTTTTTTTTTTTTTTTTTTTGAGACA
>JAQHUG010000075.1:7302631-7321985 GCA_028555095.1 Dicrostonyx torquatus | reverse complement strand
TGAACATGACCTTAAGTATCTTTTGGCCATTCGAACTTCTTCTGTTGAGAATTCTCTGTTCAGATCATTACCCCATTTTTTTAATTGGGGAATTTAGAATTTTTATGTCCAGTTTCTTGAGTTCTGTTATTTTCCTTTTTTGAAGAGATTTATTAAGTTGCCCAGGCTAACCTTGACTTGCTATGTATCTAAGGCAAGCTTTTAACTTGCCATCATCCTGTGTCACCTTTTTTAGTAGCTCGAGTTATAGGCATATACTGCTAGTTTTTGCTTTAAGCCTCAGCTTTTAACCTATATATAATTTTATGTGACATGATTTCTTTCAGTTCAGTCATGTTTTTTAAAATTGTCTCTTAATTGAGAAAATTAGATTATGAACTTTGAAGTGTTATTGAGATGATAGGGCTTAAGTTTACCATTGTATTGTCTCAAGATTGTCCCCTCTCCTTTCATCCTCTTGTTTTTTTTGACTTGCCAGCTTCTTGTGTGTTACTTTAATATCTTGTCATGATTTTATTTTTTAAAAGTCATTCTACATTCCAATCACATTTTTCCTTCCAAGCCCTCCTCCTGTTCCCCTCCCCTTTGCTCCAGCTCACCCCCATACCCTCCTCCTAAAGAATAAGGGCTCCTATGGCTAGTCAACAAAGACTGACCCATTAAGTTGAGATAAGACCAAGTCCCTCCCCACTGCCTTAAGTCTGAGAATGGCATCTCACCATAGGGAATGGGCTCCAATAAGCTAGCTCATTCACCAGCGGTAGATCCTGCTTTCATTGCAAGGGACCCCTCAGATAGAACAAGCTGCACAATTATCTCCCACATGTAGAGAGAATAGTTTTGTTCCTTGAAAGCTCCCCAGCTGTTGGTCTAAAGTTTGTGAGTTCCCATGAGCTTGGTTCACATGTCTCTATAGATTTTTCCTTCATGATCTTGCCTTCTTTTGTTCATATCTTCCCTCTTCCCTCTCTTTGACTGGATTCCTGGAGTTTGGCCTGGTGTTTGGTTGTAAATCTCTGCATCTGGTTCCATCGATTAGTGGATGAAGGCTCTATGCTGATAGTTGGGGTATTCACCAATCTTATTACAGGTAAAGGCCAGTTCCAGCACTCTCTCTACTATAGCTGGGAGTCTTAGGTGGGGTTATCCTTGTGAATTCCTGGGAATTTCCCTAGTATCATATTTCTCCCAACCCCATAATGGCTTGCCTTATCAAGATATCTCCTTCATTGCTCTCCCACACTGTTCTTCCCCAAACTCAACCTTCCTGTTTCCTCCTACTCTCAGTCCTGATCTCTTCTCCTTAACTGTCCCCCTTCCTGCAGTTCCCACAGAGATCTTATCTAATTATTCTTCCATGTATCCCTCTTAGGGTCCTCCTTGTTCCCTAGCTTCTCCCCAGCTGTGGATTGCAATCTTGTTATCCTTTACTTTACATCTAGCATCCACTTATGAGTGAGTACATACTGTTTTCATCTTTCTGAGTTTGGGTTACCTCACTCAGGATTTTTTTTTTCTAGTTTTATCCATTTGCGTGCAAATTTCAATATATCACTTTTTTTACAGCTGAGTAATACTTCATTGTATAAATTACCACATTTCTTTCATCCATTCTTCTGTTGAGGGGCATATAGGTTGTTTCCAGGTGCTGGCTAGTACGAATAATGGTGCTATGTTGTGCACTGTTGACCAAGTGTCTTTGTGGTATGCTTGTGCATTCTTTGAGTATATGCCCAAGAGTGGTATTGCTGGGTCTTGAGGTAGACTAAGTCTCAATTTTCTGAAAAACTGCCATACTGATTTCCAATGTGCCTGTACAAGTTTGTACTCACCCCTTCAAGGTGTATTCCCCCTGTCAGAATGGCTAAGATTAAAAATGCCTTAATATCTTAAAACCTCTATCCTGACCTTATCAATGTATACCATTGCGAAGTTTTTCCTCCTTGAATCAAGAACCTTAACTTTCCTTCCATTTGTTTACCTTATTCTCTATGTCACTATAGTTTATTTATCACTTCATATATATCTCCTTCAAGACTGATACATAGAATATCGTGAGAGAAAGCATGAAAATTATCAATAATCACGCTATATAGTGTGACTGTTTCATCTTTACTTAGGACAGGATACAAAGCAATGATCAGGTACTCTCTGCTGGAATCAATATTCTTCCCTCTCTAGGTTCAGTGAATTTTCAATGAATGTAACCTAATTTCAAGATATTATTTTCTTAAGCATTTTAGCTATATGTGTCGGCTGCCACATCAGATGGTGATATAGCTTATAGATTAGTGACACCTGTTAAAGAAACTCATAAAGCCAGGAATGTTCGTATATACATGTAATCCCAATGGTAAAGAGAATAGAACCAAAAGATCTTAAATTTAAGGACAGCTATCTCTATATAACAAGTTTGAAGCCAGCATGGTCTACATAGTGAGGGCCTGTCACAAGCAAAACACACTCTCACACACAAAATAAAAACAGAAAAATGAAAGATATGAAAAGAAAGAAAAGGACAAGGGAATGAGTTTAATCCACACAGTTTGTATCATTTTATTTTTTCCCATTGTACAGTTATGCAGTTCTTTGGTGTGTGTGTGTGTGTGTGTGTGTGTGTGTGTGTGTCTATGTATGTGTATCTCTGTGTGTGTGTGTGAGAGTGTGTGTGTGTGTGTGTGTGTGTGTGTGTGTGTGAGTGTGTGTGTGTCATGGCATATGTGTGGATTTCAGAGATCAACTTGTAGATGTTGATTTTCTCCTTTAACACTGTGGGCTGTGGGCTCAGGGAATTGAATTTAAGTCATCAAACTTTGTTGCAAAATTGCTTTAATCTACTGAATTGTATTGGTGACTGCACTTTCTTTTATAAAAACCCCAGAATTCTCCATTTTGTTTGAATAGTTTGCTTTAAACATTCCGAGGAGATAAGAGTCTGATGACAAATTCTCTTAATTTTATTTTATTTGAGAATGTCTTAAAGGAGTTTTATTCATCCATAAAAGAGAATGAAATTATGCTTTTCTCCAGAAATACATGAAAGTAGAGATCCTCAAGTTAATCAAATAAACCATATTCTGGATAAATGTCCCAAATTTTCTCTCATTTCTGGGTCTTATATATTTTTTAATATATATAAGTACATTCACATACATGAAAGCAGAAAGGATCCCATGGGAAGAAAGAAAACTGGTGGGAGAAGGAAAAAGAGGAATAGAAAGGTATGGAGTATACATTACATGCATAAATTATTTGTCTTAGCTGGAACTGAGATAGAAATGTCCTTCCTACTGTTTAGCTTAATAGCTACAGAAAGGATGGAATACTATGAAATACTATATTCTGACCTTATCACGACCAAAATGTAAAATATTGAACTCTCAGCATATGAGGTCATATACATAAGATATGATCAAGATTGCATCTGCCAGCATTCCCTCACACTTTGGAAAGGCTGTGAGGTATTCATTGATTACTGAGGAAGTACTGAGTCAGTTATTGGTTGCTATGGACATGTGCTAACAAAGCCCCAGTCTTCTCTTAGGGTACTCATTGTTGTCTAATATCTCTGGGATTGTGATTTGTGGGCTGATTTTCTTTGCTTTATGTTTAAAAACCACTTATGAGTGAGTACATGTGTACACGTGTACACAGAGTACGTTGTCTCTGTGTCTGTGTTACCTCACTCAAAATGATGTTTTCCAAATCCATCCATTTTTCTACAAAATTCAAGATGTCGTTATTTTTTTTCTGCTCTGTGGTACTCCATTGTGTAAATGTACCACATTTTCCTTATCCATTCTTTGGTCGAAGGGCATTTAGGTTGTTTCCAGTTTCTGGCTATGACAACACTGCTATGAACATAGATGAGCACATGTCCTTGTGGCACAATTGAACATCCTTTGGATATATACCCAAAAGTGATATTACTGGGTCTTGAGGAAAGTTGTTTCCTAATTTTCTGAGAAATCGCCACACTGACATCCAAATGGGCTGTACCAGCTTGCATTCCCATCAGCATGCAGGGGTGTTCCCTTTTCCCCACAACCTCTCCAGCATAAGTTGTCATCAGTGTTTTTGATCTTGGTCATTCTTACAGGTGTAAGGTGGAATCTCAGAGTTGTTTTGATTTGCATTTCTGTGATGACTAAGGATGTTGAACATTTCCTTAAGTGTCTTTCAACCATTTTAGATTCCTCTGTTGAGCGTTCTCTGTTTAATATTTATTGGAATAGAAATGTACAGTAAATTGTTAAGATAAACATATTAAAGTAAATTTCAGAGTGTTAAGTACAATAGATAGTAGTGCTAAAATAATTATAGAAAACAAGAAGAAATAAGTGTGAGAAGAGTTTGATTAAGGAATGCTAAGTTATAACTAGGCAGAAGCAAGAATCATTTGTGTGCCGTGACATAGTAGAGTATCGCTTTGCACAAAACTCAAGTCCAAGTAGATCAAAGACCTCAACATAAAACCAAATACATTGAACCTAATAGAAGAGAAATTGGAGAATAGCCTTGAATGTTCTGCCACAGGAGCCAACTTCCTAAACAGAACACCAATAGTATAGGCACTAAGATAAAAAATTAATAAATGGGATCTCATGAAACTGAGAAACTTCTATAAGGCTACAGACACCATCAACTGAGCAAAACAGTAGCCTATACAATGAGAAAAGATTTTTACCAACTTCTTATCTGACAGAGGACTTACAGCATAAATATATAAAGCACTCAAGAAATTAGTTATCAACAAACCAAATAATCCAGTTAGAAATGTAGTACAGATCTAAACAGAGAATTATCAGTGGATGAATCTCAAATGGCCAAAAAGTACTTAAGGAAATGTTCAATATCCTTGGCCTTCAGGGAAATGCAAATCAAAATAACTTTGAGATTCTATCTTATGCCTGTCAGAATAGCTAAGATTAAAAAATACAAGTAACAACTCAAGCAAGAGAGGTTGTGACGCAAACAGAACACTCCTCCAATGCTGGTGGCAGTGTAAATTTGTAAAGCCACTATATAAATCAATATGGAGGTTCTTCAGAATATTGGGAATTTATGTGACATACAAGGATCAAATCTACATGGGAAGTGGAAAAAGACAAGATCGCCTGAGTAAATTGGGAGCATGGGGACCATGGGAGATGGTAGAAGGGAAAAATATATAGCTCAATAAAAACACTATTTTTTTAAATGACCCAGCTGTACCACTCTTGGGCATACAGCCAATGTACACTCCATTCTGCCCAGACCCCAAAAGACAAATATAGTATCTAATCTATTCACTTATAAGGTAACATTAGCCGTTAGATAAATGATAGCCAAACTACAGTACGTGGACCTAGAGAGGAGACTGGGGGCATATGGATCTTCAAGGTAGGGATAGAATAGAATTTACAAGTTGACTTGGGGCAAATGGCAACAGGAGTGTGAGGGATCAGGTGTGTTGGAGGAGTGGGATGGAAGGGGAGAGATGCCTGGAATTGGATGCCTTTTGACATATGTGTTGAATCTTAGTACAGTGTAAACTTCCTGGTTCTAATGAAGATTTCTAGTAATAGGAGATATCGAATATCAACTGATCATCACTTGTAACCAGGAGAGACTTCCAGTCATGAGTCTGGGTTGCACTCAATTGAGTTGATGACTCAGGGAATCCCATGAAAATTTCCAAACAATCCAGGCAGATGCTAAGACAAAAGTTGCTCTCTGCAAACCAACAGAGTGGCCCCCTTGCTGAGGACTGCATCCATCCAACTCCATGAGAAGAGACCCATACCTGAAATTGCTTGCGTAGCAAAGAACCAGAGACAAAGTGGCCCAGAGACCTAGTTTAAAATTAAATACAACTAATTAAAAATAAATATATAGATAATAAATTAATAATTAAAATGATTCCTAATGATATTCTGCTATACTCATAGATATGTCTGTTATCCAGTCATCACCAGAGAGGCTTCCTCTTGGAGAAGATGGAAACAGATGTAGAGACCCAGAACCAGAGATTATGTGGAAATCCCTCTCCCATCCCAGAGTTCAAAGCATTCTTTTATTATTTTTTTTTAATGTTTGAAACAATCGTATTTTTCATACTAATCTCAGTTCCCTCTCCCTCCCATTCTCTACTCCTCCCACCTTCTTCCCACCCCACCCCTCATCCACTCCTGAGAGAGGGAGAGGCCTCCCATGGAGAGCCAACAAAGTCTGTCACATCACTTGAGCCAGGACCAAGGTACTGCCCCCCTGTATCTAGGCTGAGCAAGGTATCCCTCCTTAGGGAATGGGCTTCAAAGAGTCAGATCATGCACTAGTTCTAAATACTGATTCCACTGCTAGTGACCCCACAAACTGCCCATGCCACACATCTGTCACCGATATTCAGTTATGCTGGCTCCCCACCTGTCAGTAGAGTGTGAGTGAGCTCCTACTAGCTCAAGTCAGCTGTTTCTGTGGGTATCCTCATCATGATCTTGGCCCCATTGCTCACAATATTGCTTCTCCTTCTCTATGACTGGACTCCAGGAGTTCGGCGCAGTCTTTAATGGTGGATTTCTGTATCTGCTTCCAATAGTTACTGGATGAAGGTTCTATGATGACAATTAAGGTAGTTATCAATCTGATTACAGAAGAAGGGCAGTTTAGATACACTTTACACTATTGCTTAGATTCTTAGCTGGGGTCATCCTTGTGCTTTCTTGTGAGATCTGCAGAAGAGGAAGCAGAAAGATTATATCATAGGGGATGGAGGACACCAAAGGAGGAAGGGCTTCTGAATCAACTAAGCAAGGCACATATGAGCCTCAAAACCAAAACAAAATGAAATTAAGTAATTTAATTAAAACTTAACATCAAAGCTAAGTGGAAGAATAAAATATTCTGTACCACTCTTTTGAAACCAATTTGGATACCACAGTGAAATGAATACTTTAGGGTAAAAAGTTACCATTTCAAAACTCCCCAGAAAATATGAAGAAAGGTTGCCTTAAAACAATCAGGGAGGGTTCAACAATTTGACAGAATTTTTAATCCTTGAAATATACCTATCACACGTATTTGCATAGGGAGATGTGTGCAAGGCAATTTACATGAGGTTGTTGCTTGCAACAGATTTTGAACAGCTTATCTTCCATGAACTGTGTGATAGAACCTAAGATTGTGTGTTGGAATACTATGTAGCTGAAACAAGCAAGTGCACGGAAACATTTTTTAACAGCTTTTGGCTGAGATACATTTCATAGGGAAAATTGCTATATAGGAGTGTGTGGTATATATTAGTCTTTCAGAAACCAAGATCATTTTGTGGGAATTCATGTTTACATTCATATACATGCACAATTTTCTGAAAGAAAATAATTAGACTCATACTAGCCTCTATGAAATTGTGTACAACTAACTGGGGGCTATGGAGCTGGAAACAAAAAAAGAGGTTTTTTTATTTCATGCATTTTCATTTCTTTTGGATTTTGAATTATGAGAATATGTCATCTATACTAAAAACATTATAATTTCATTTGAAAAGAGAACCATAGCAACGAAAGATCTTAAACAACAGAGGCCTTGAAGGTTATCAGTTGACTTAGGCCATTACTCCACCTCTTCCCTCTTACAGGAAAGCTGGAGCCAGATACAAAGTCCCCTCTTCCCAATTGCCAGAGTCACCTTGTCCTTCAGTTTCCGTGTGGAGAAAGAATGGGATACTTTTAAGAACTAAAATTAAATTTTTAGAAATGATTGAATCTCTTTACAAATAAAACCAATTTCAAGTTTCATCTAAACCCAATGAGAAAAGTCTTTGCTATGGAGACTCTAATTTATAGTATATAGGAAGGAATCATATAACATTAATTCAAGATTAAGAATTTCTTTTTAGATTGGAAGCTTCTATCATTACTTCAGAGGATGGGAATAAAAATATTCCAACCGACCTTCCACCTCAATTAAAATTCCCTTTGGGAAGCAGATAAGAATTGTATAAAGTAGAACAAGCTTTTTCAACTTCATTACCATGTCATTAAGAAAAATCAGCTCTCTGGTCTCATTTATTTTTTTCCCAGAAATGCAATTTACCTCACATTCTAAATTGCTCTGTTTGGTGGTGTGCAATCTGGGTTTCATTTAATCATTAGAAAAGGTAATTATTTGAGGCTTTAAAAAGTGTGGTTTTATTTCTAGGTTTGGGAACAGCATGCTGCATAACGTGGGTTGTCTCAGGATTATTAAATTTTCAAATGTGAAATTTTCCCCCTCAGACCAAAACTGTCAATGGTCTTAACCAATGTGCTTGGCATGCCCTTCACTAAACAAGGCATTACTGGTGGGTGGTTTCAGATCTGAAACTGTCCTGAGGTTTAAGTAATGCAAAATAAGCTGATTACCCTTCCTGCAGCTAGAGGAAGATGCTAGAACAGGGTGAGTCTATCAGAACTCCCTTGCACTGCTGCATCCAAATTCAGGAACTTGCTTAAGTGATGGAGACAAATGGACTGGTGTATTCAAACCGTCAAGTCAGTCGCTTGGCCCATTAATAACTTAGTTTTAATTCCCTAATAAGTAATTAGGATGGATTACTTTAGCTTAGTCGAAGTGTTTTTCTATTTGTAGCCTTATTGAATCCTTCGTTTAGTTTCCTTAATGTTTAATAATCATTCTGTTTACTAAGAAAAAAAATGAAATTCTTTTCCAAGTGGCCAGTTTCTAAAAATATTCATGCTTTGTAATGTCTTCATGGGCAAATCTTTCTCTTGATAGTCTTAGACCAAACTTTTCACCTGTCTTCTTCAGATTTAATTTCTGCCATGCTGCTTTTCTTCCCGCTTTGAAAGCTCATCAAGAATTTCATACATGTATATTCTGAGATTGAGGCATTTCACACACCCCCATTATCCTATCTCATCTCCCTGCAACTGATACTCTTTTTAAGCATTGAACTGTATTTATTTTAAATAATACTAGAGATACCATATTAAAATATAGTAAATACAAACATTCTTCGATGCAACTGAAGGTACACTTATCCTTCTCAACAAATATACCAGCATATTCTGGGACCAAGATATACCTAATACAAAATCAGCATACAAACAACATATTGAACTATGAGTTCCATGACTTAAAAGCTCATAATACTGGCTATTTTCCCTTATATTTTCATTCATTTTATTTAATCAAGATTCAGTATATCATAAGACTACCTTAAAAGATGACTGCAAGGCCATTCTGTCTGAAATGGTGGCTAATGTAGGAAAACGTTCAATTTTGTTGGCTTTTTTTTCCCTGTTCTTACTCCAGCAACTTTAAGGAACACTGCAAAGCCACTATTCAAATCTATCCTCCACTTTAGCTGTAGTTGTCATCAGCACTAGAGTCTGGAAAGTTACTTTCAAAAGCAAAGTTGAAGAATTAAATCTCATAACCATACTTAAAGCTCCTAAGTATACCGTATAATCCTACTAGTGCTCTCACGGTTCCTTTGTTTCTCCAAGTATTTGGCAAATCTACATTATCCCCTAATCCTGTAAAATTGGCTCAAAATTCATTGACATCATTCAAAAACCAATTTCAAGCTGATGAACCTTACAGTCCTTGTATTTACAGTCTGAGTAGGGTAGAATCTAAATTGTTTGAGCATTCAGTCATGTTTTATACCCATGGTTTTCTCAGAGATACACCTCAGAAATCACTGCTTAATGAGTGGGTACCCAACAGCCCATTACCCTCTCGATGAAATCCAAATTTTAGAATTAAAATATTGTCGTATGTGAGTTCCTGAGCCTTGCATAGTAAAGAGGCAGACTAATGCAATGGTGAATGGGGTGTATAAGTAGATAGCATAAATTAGAGTTGAATTTGACTACTTACAAACTGTGATAGGGACCTCAATTTCTGATCTGTTAAACAGGGGTAATATTGGAAACTATTTCATAGAACTGCAGCAAAGATTAACTATACTAATATTTGTTAAGTAATGGGAACCGTGTTTGGCATATAGTAATCAAAAAATAAAGTATGTTAAGAATTACCTGGGTTTTTTAGATTATTAAACTTTTTAAAAAAAATACCAATCCAACTTCCCACTCCCTCCCCTCCTCCCATTCCCTCCACACAACCTCTCACCCCACCCCCATCTAATCCTCAGAGAGAGTAAGGCACATTGCCTTGTAGAAGGTCCAAGGCCCTCCCTACTATATCTAGCCTGAGCAAGGTATCCATCCAAAGAGATTAGGATCCCAAAAAGCCAGTACATAAAGTAGGGATAAATCTTGGTGCCACTGCCAGTGACCCTTCAGTCTGCCTCAGCCATGCAACTATCAACCACATTCAGAAAAACTAGTTTTATCCTGTGCTTGTTCCTTCCCGGTCCGGCTGGATTTGGGGAACTCCCATTATTTTAGGCAAACTGTTTCAGTGGATGAACCCATCATGGTCTCGACCTCTTTGCTCATATTCTCATTCCTTTCACTCTTCAACTAGACCTTGAGAGCTCAATCCAGTGCTCTGATGTGGGTCTCTGCTTCTTCTTCCATCAGTTGCTGAGTGAAGGCTCTATGGTGATATTTAAGATAATCATAAGTCTGACTACAGGGCAAGTCAAGATCAGGCCCCCTCTCCTCTATTGCCCAGGGTCCTAGGTGGGGTCATCCTTTTGGATTCCTGGGTACTTGAGGGAATGGGATGGTCAAGATGGAGGAAGGACAGAGATGAGAACAAAGAAAGAGATATATCGATTGAGGGAGTCATTATAGGGTTAGCAGAAACCTGGTTGAAGAATTACCTGTTTTGAATAAACGTAGGTTCAGACTATTTTCCTCTAGAGTTGCATTAAATTCTAACACATGTTGTACATGATACTTCACAAAGCCAGGAATCTCATATAATCCCAGCTCAGTGCAGAGTAAGGATTCATTTGAAATAATTTTAAAACTTATCAGACTCGTAACAACTAAAATGGTGAAGTAGATCAAAAGCACAAATGCTTTTCATATAGCCCTGTGTTCTAGAGTTGGCAAACTTAGTAGCTGACTTCTCAGCCTTGTGTTGTTGGTTTTACAAAGTGATCAAGATTTTTATTTCCTTTCTGAAATGCATTCCTGTCTTATACTGATGTGTGAGGTTTTCTTTTATCTTATATTTTATTTTATTGTTATGTCTTAGAAGCCTGTTTGTTTTCTAAAAAGAGACAGAGAAGGGGTTGATCCAGATGGGAGGAGAGGCAGGGAGGAACTGGGAGGAGTAGAGGTAGGGAAAACTGTAATCAAGATATATTATATGAGAAAAAAATCTATTCTCAAGACAAGAAGATTAACTAATTTGAAGAAAAACAAGGAATAAATAAAGGAAAGTAGTCCACCATGTTGATCCTTGAAGTCCAACTTAAATTTTTGAAAGGGGTCAAATGAAGTTATATATCAGGATAAATTAATGGGGAAAATCTTGAGTCCACAATTATTGAATTTACTTAATTATGTTCTAGAAAAATAATTAGCTATGAGTTGCTTGAAATTCATAATTTTCTCATTTGTGAAATGTATGAAGCATGTAATCTCTATGATGAAACACTAATTCCACCCATGGTTTGTATCAGTATCTTTTAAAATGGTTTTAATGCAAATAAATAGTATGCAGGTTACATAGAATACTATATAATATGGAATTTATTTGTGTTTTTATCTCCAATCAATCTTTTATTGGTTCTTTTCAATCAAAGTCACAATGATATAAGTTAAAATAAATTCACAATGAGATATTTTAAAGTATGGGGAATTTCAACACTGATTGAGTAATTATGACTAACTGGTAACTCTTATTTGAGTTCTTATAATGACAGACTACCAAAATAGTTCCTAAATTATAACAATCAACAAGGAGGGTAACAAAAATGATAGAGTATATTAGTATGTTATATCATAAAAACTATTGAAGCTGGTTTTCAGCTTATTTTTCAGTAGAAAAAGGAACCAGGCTATCATGAACAGCACCTGATAGGTACCAAAAGCATTAGCCCCTTTCTTTCCTTTCCTCCACATACCCTTTCCTTTTCCTGTAGTTTGTTTTGGAGTTTTTTCTTAGGGACTCTTGCTCAATTATTGGCCATTATTCATTGAATATTATGTCTTGGACATTTTAGGTATAACTTCCTCTTTTTATTTTAAATGTTTTAAGTATTTATTTTAACTCATATGTTTGGGTTTTGTCTACAAACAACATGGGCAACTTCCAGAAAAGGGTGTAAAAGTCCCTGGCACTGGAGTTACAGATGGTTGTGAGCCATCATGTGTGTGTGTGTGTGTGTGTGTGTGTTGTGAACTGAACTTGGGTCTTCTGCAAGAACAGCAAGTGCTTTTAACTCTCAAGCCATCTCCCAGCCTGGTATAACTTTCTCTTATGCTGGTATTCCTTGATCATAATAATGTAAATCCCTGGCTATGTCAGAGTAGCTACCACCTAGAATATATATGTGTGTGTGTGTGTGTGTGTGTGTGTGTACATATGTATGTATATAGGTATACATATATACATATATATATGTCCAAGACCTCTAAATTGTCAATCTTCTTTACACTAAACAGACTTCTGTTTATAGAAACTTTATACACAATTGTTGTCTAATTAGAAATTCAAAATATTAATTACACCTTTAGTAAAAAAACCTATATATATATATATATACTTATATCATCATGTACTAATGACATTTAAGAAAAGTAATATGGCTAAAATCTGTACAGGACACAATCTTCCATTAAAACATAATGTAAAAATTCATTCAATTTTTTTATGTTCTAGTTTATTATTTTAGCATGTTTCTTTATATAAATTTATAGTAATTATTTTAAGCATTATATTATTGAGTTTGTTATTTTTAGCTTTTTATCACTTTTGCAAATAATATTACATAAAGTTTAATATCTTTTAGTTCAACAAAGCATTTAATTTTTGAAAGTATTCAATAAATCAAAATTGTTAAGATATAAAAATGAACACACACACACTTACACATACCTCCCTCTCAAGGAACATAGTTATTACTTTCATGACTCAAAACTTGTAATGATTATGAACATTGATTTATTTTGATTTTTGATTTTTGTTAGTGGTTTGACTGCATGTATATTTATGAAACTTGTGCATGCCTAATGTCTTCAGAGACAAGAAGAAGACTTAAGATCCCTTGAAACTGGAGATTCAGACAGTTGTGGGCCACCATGAGATGCTGGGAATTTTAACTTGGGTCACTTGGAAGAACATCTACCACTCTTAACTGTTGAGCCATTTCTCCAGCATCCTTAAAAAGTTTTCTTTCAGATAAGATTATTTCAAATTGATAATAAATGCTCCATCATTGATAAGGGATATCCTCATGAGGCTCCATTCACCCTGGACAGCTATTGGTAGTTAATGAATATAGGGGAAGAGAATATAATTTTTTCTCTGTATAACCACTGCTAAGTTTCCCACACTTCAGTTAATAACTCCATATCCATGCTATCATAAACAAATCTAATTAAATTCAATGGGTCACAAAATATCCAAAACGACATGAAATAATAGAGAGGAAAAGTTTGGGGAAAATGGTTCCACATTGGAGGTAGGTGGATAAACAAAGTTTAATGGGAGTTGATATGATTACAGCACATTGTATACATGTATGAAAATGTCAAATTAAAATTTTAATTATTAAGGATTTTAATTTTTGTTATTAGAATGTGATTTACATGTAGCATATGTATAAGTAAATAATCCCCCAAAACTATTTCTGAGGGTTAGAATGTTGTTAATTATAATAACCACATTATGCAATAGATCTCCTAAAGTTTTTCATTACATCTAGCTAAAATGATGCATCCTTTGTCCAAAGACCTTTATTTTCTTTGTGGTAGCTATTGATCTATCTGTTCCCGTAACCTTTAATTTTTAGAGATAACAAATATGAGACCATAGAGTTATGTGTCTTTATGTGCCAAGCTTGTTTCCATATGATAATAACCTCTCGTTCTGTCCATGTTGATACAAATGACAGGATTTCATTATTTTCACAGCTAAATTATTTCCACTCTTTATTTATACCATATTTTCACCAATGAGCACAAAACTTTATACAATTTCTTGAATTTTCTAAAGAATGTTATAAAGTACCAGTACTCCCCTGGTGACCTAGGCAAATCATTTTCTTAGAGCTCATTTGTTCATCATAGTATTTATGAAGGAAAGCATTTAATTCTTACCAGCATTTGTAGAAATAGGGGGATTTAGCCTGAAAATATACTACATTTGGATAGTATTTTACACTTCTGGAACAGTTCACATGTTCTTAATCTCATTTGAAGCAGACAACAAAAAATCCATTTGGACAAATGAAGAGACACACTGTATGGAAGTCACTGGAAGTAGAATAAAGAGAAACAACTAAATCCTACAAATTGAAAAGCACTGTGTACAAATACCCATACAAATGAGAAGAAACAAATTAAATCTTGGTTTCTCATCATACCTTTCCTTGTTTCTTGGCCTTTGCACAAATATTCAAACATAGTTATTTTCAAATTATAGAAAATCGGTTCTGGACATTTATTTAAAATATTTGCATATAAAATAAAATATATATACAGTTATTTTTCAAAACTATTGATATTAAAATGGAAAATATTCTTATAAATGTATTTGAAACTATGCAATTCATTATGGAGGAGGCATCAATGTTCTTAGATGAATGTAGTGCTTTTTTTCAAAGCATTAATATGTTAAAATAATGACATCTTGAAATTTTCAGGCAAATGGATGGATCTAGAAAAACACATATTGAGGTAACCCAGACCCAGAAAGACAAATATAATGTGTACTCACTCATAAGTGACTTTTAGACGTAAAGCAAAGGAAAACCATCCTAAAGGCCACAACCCTAAAGAATGTAGAAAACAAACAAGATCCTAAGGCAGACATACATGGATCTCCAAAGGAAGGAGAAAAAGACAAGATCTCCTGAGTAAATTGGAAGAATGGGCATCATGGGAGATGGTAGAAGGGGAGAGGAGCAGGGAAAAATGTACAGCTCAATAAAAATATTAAAAAAGCAAGTTGAGAAATAAAACAAATATATGTAATCTCAAATACTTTTATAATATGAATATTTTTTTCTGACTCCACACTGGAACTTTAGTAGTCTCTGCAGTCTCTTAAAATGTGGCAATTTCTCAGAAAATTAGGAAACAATCTTCCTCAAGACCCAATAATACCACTTTTGGGTATATATTCAAAGAATGTTCAATTGTGCCACAAGGACATGTGCTCAACTATGCTCATAGCAGTTTTGTTTGTCATAGCCAGCACCTGGAAACAACCTAAATGCCCCTCGATCAAAGATTGAATAAGGAAAATGTGGTACATTTACACAATGGAGTACTACACAGCAGAAAAAAATGACTTCTTGAATTTTGCAAGAAAATGGAGAGAGCTGGAAAACATTATTTTGAGTGAGGTAACCCAGACACAGAAAGGCAATTATCACTTGTACTCACTCATAGGTGGTTTTTAAATATAAAGCAAAGAAAACCAGCCTACAAACCACAATCCCGGAGAATTTAGACAACAATGAGGACACTAAGAGAGACATACATAGATCTAACCTACATGGGAAGTAGAAAAAGACAAGATATCCAGAGTAAATTGGGAGCATGGGGTCCTTGGGAGAGGGTTGAAGGGGGGAGGAGAGAGGCAGGGATGGGAGCAGAAAAAAATGTAGAGCTCAACAAAAATCAAAAAAAAAATAATGAACATTTCCATTATGTCATTTCTACGTGGAATAGTTTGATGGCTTGCTATTACACTAAGAATAAGATCCACATATTTTCCTGACTTGTGAGATGTGGCTTTAGCTCCCTGAATTCCATCTTAGGAATTTCTCTTTACTATTTGTACTGTTTACTTCCTTTCAAACACATTGTACTTCTTCAAATTTGCAATGCTCTTTTTTTGTACCTTAACACTTCAGCGTTTTAATTCCTTTGTCTGCAAGGAATCTTCCATCATTCCCTGGATGGTAGCTCCTCTTAGCTGTGACTTTCAGATTAAATGTCATTTCTTGGATGGACTACTTGTATATTGTATGCTTCATTGCATTCCCTAATTCCCCCCAGCCTTGTATAAATTTCATAATTTTATGGTCTTCAAAAACTGTTCAAAGCAAATTTAGCATATACTACTATTTTAAATGTTTTCATTCTTTGATATACAATAAACTGTATCAAAACAAGGACTTTGTGTGTGTAGCATGACGTATGCAATGATTATCCTGGTAACTAAAACAGATTCCATCCATTTAATTCATTATCAGCTTGACTGTGTGCTGCTTTTACCTCATATAAAAATTAGCCTTAAATGGATAACGTTTTTAAATGAAAAATGTAAAAATACAAAAGCTCTTAGAAAATAATAGAACAGCCTCCATAATTCAAGAAGGGGTAGAGTTGTCAAAGGCATGAGATACAGAAGAATTTGAAAATCAGATTTCACAACACTTAAAAACCTTTGCATTTTAGCAGTCCTGTTAAGAGAACGAAACATTGCCCTAAATATTTGTAGAGCATATTTTCAAATTGTATAACCAAAAACTACCTGAATCACAAATATTTGAATAGTTCCCTAAAACCTACATTAAAAAGAAAAATGAGAATGCACTGCTTGTCACCAAACACAGAGAGTTGGGGGAAGTAGAAGAAAAGAAGATGAAGAAAAAGAAGGAAAAAGTGGAGGAGGAGTAGAAGGAGAGAGATCAAATCTAGCATTAGCACATATTCATACTTTTCTAAATCTCTTGCTTCTATATATAGTATTCAAAATAATGAAAGTGGATCTTCAGACAACATGATAACTTTAAAATCTTCTTTAGAAGGTTAAGGATATACCTCAGTGGATTGTGCTTACTATGCATGCATAAATCCTTGCTTTCCAATGCATGTACCTTACACACATGTGTGCACACACCCATCCTTCCTTAATTACTATTACATTTTATGGGAGACAGGAAAGGGGGAAGACATCCCTTGCCTCATGTTTAGTTTTTCCAGGAATCTAAATCCACTCTAAACAAACGAAAAGAGCCAAGTTTATTAAAAACAAACAAATGGCATATTGTACTTTTTCTCAGCTGCACATGAAGTCAAATATGTGCAATCAAAGTTCCATAAATATGCACCAGTTAAATACAGCCATTCTCCCTTCTATATTGTAAGTCAAAATGATAAATGGTCAGCTCTGTGCGCTTTAGGTATGAACTCTACACCAACGTAGGCTGTTAAAGAATTCTACTGAAGACTCATGAAACTGTACAGCATTTGGCAGTGATAAATGGGTTTAGCTGACAGTAATAGAGACTCATCAAAAATTGGATATTGAGTTTCACTCAGCTGACACTCATAGGAGGAACTGTATCGAAAACATTTTTTTTGTACTTAAGGTTCTCTGCCAGTAAGGAAAAGCTATTCTGCATATTTGTGCTACCTTATCAAGAGGCGCAAAAAAACTTTCCCCTTTCCCAGTTAAGGATTCTGTTTTAGAAACTGCAGTTCTCATCCTTTCCTTCATTCCTAAATGCCCCTAAGTTTCTTGCTATTGCTTCTGGTATAGCCTTGGAAGATCTTTATTTACAAATTTTTCTTTACTAGTATTGCTGGCTTTAAATTGATAGCATATTAAAAATAATGAGCAAGAAGGGAAGGAGAAATATGTAAGCAGACAGCTATGTAGGCAAAACTACTGACTTGAGTGTAGGAATCAATAGCATAGCCCACATTCCTATATCTCGGAAAGCCTTTGATGTTAAATAATCCCTGTTTTCTTTCTTTTAACAATTCTAAGGGACAAAAGACTCCTCTTAGAATTAATTTTGAGGATGGTAGTCAGGAAGCTGACTTTCAACAAAATGTTGTTCTAATCCTAAAGACAAGCTCATTTCCACTACAACATTATAAAAGGACTTGACACGGTTTCTAAGCAATGTGATCAATTAAAAAATATATCACATTAAAAGAAACCAATTGTTAAATTGCAAAAAAAATTGTAACTGAGTCTTAAACCTCCTGTCCCACAGCTTATGACTCTATAATGACATAAACCAGAAGGATATGTGTATCATTTTTTTTTTAGGCAGTCTGAAGTAATATAGCCAAACAGAGGTTTCTGGCAGATAATTTGTTACCACTCATTAATCTGAATAGAAACATAGTTTGGCAATTGAATTCTATCAGTGCTTCCATAATGTTTCAAACCTATTTTGAGATACTGAACTTATATGGTACTTCTTGAGTTGTGGAGGACAAAATACTCTCAACATGCTTTGGAACTGGTTTGGCAAGGGTCTTTCAAAAGAGACTGAATTCCTGGCATCTCTCCTAATCTTATTAGAGTGTTCTTCTTGCTTTCCAAGTGTTATTTTTTAACCAGCACATTTACATAATTGTACCCTACCTCTATGACATTGCTTATATTTTAAGACTACTAGAATTTTCATATTTTGTGAATAGAACAAGGGAATAAAAGACCTTTGAATGAGTAATTTCGTCTTTGCAGGATGTAATGATTAAGTAGAACGTTCTGTTAATCCTACAATCATGGTTTTAGAGAAACAAATAATATTCAAGGTGGCATGCCTAACTGCCAATGAATGATTATGAAAATCCTCATTAACGTCAGGTTAGTGACCATTCCAAGAAAATATAAAACGTTTTGTTCCACCTGAATTGTTTTGAAGAAACTCAATGTCGTCATAAACAGAAGGGAAAATAGAAAATGAACTGACAGAATGGTTCTCAGCTAAAGAAATGGCATATAAAGCTAAGCATATTATGATGAAAATGTCTGCAGAAAAAAAAAGTAGGTAAGAACGTTTCATAGTTTGTATCAAAGAGAGGCAGAAACAGAGAGAAGAACATACAGCCAGGTGTTTGTTTGTAGACTGTGTTTTTCCTAAAGTGTAATGGGGCATTGAGACTCTTTGACTGGAGAATTGTTATGCAGTTGCACACTACATGGTGTTTAAGTCCATATTGAACTACACAATATAATGGAACCAGAAATCCCCTTCTCATGCTATTTTTCTTGTGTTATGTATTTATATTTTTATACAAAATTCTGACTCTTGTGCTACAATGTCCTATATTATAAAGTTAGATGCTATATAGGTGTGTAGCTGAGAGTGAAAAGCTATATGATAGCCTATGTGCATTTTGTTATATAGATGTATTATACACACACACATACACACATACACACACATACACACACACACACACACACACACACACACACACACATGGCTTTTTTTGAGACAGGGTTTCTCTGCAGCTTTGGAGCCTGT
>JAQHUG010000075.1:7287435-7302609 GCA_028555095.1 Dicrostonyx torquatus | reverse complement strand
CAGGCTGTCCTCAAACTCACAGAGATCCACCTGCCTTTGCCTCTCAAGTGCTGGGATTAAAGGCTTGCGCCACCACAGCCTGGCAATGCAAATATGCTTTATGATGCTTGAAGAACAAAAAAATTGTTTAAGCATCCATTTATTGGAATATATTTTGAATACTAAGTGGCATATGTCTATATTTCTATTCAAACAGTAATCAGTGAGGTTAAATCTCCTTTTGTATTTTGGACCAAGATAAGATTTTATGCATTTGGCATTGACATCCATGTTTCTTCTCAAAATATTATTTCAGAGGAAAATAAATCTCTATCCATTCAATGCAATAGGAAGAAATTTTATATCCTCTTAACACTAGTTACAGCACTGAAGTAGGTTTCTTGAAATAATGCAGAAGAGTGCATTTTGTTATTCTTTCCCCTAACCAGGTACTTTTCCCTATGGTCATTCTGTCAAAAAAAGTTATGTCTTAAAATGTTATTTCATTCAAAAATGACTTATAACTGAATATCAGAGAAATAAGTAAGTTACACTGTAACTTTGGTATAACTATCATTTTGGGCTTAGTATATAATTTTAGTTCAGTGATTTCCTAGCACCCATAATGTTATAGAATCACTATTAGTTAGTTCTACTTCTGTCTTTGAGCACATCACACTGACTACATTCTTCTCTTGGATACACATATGGGAATACTGATGACACACATAAGAAAGGCTATATTCCAAGAATATTCACAGGGACTGTGTCAACACTCAGGGGTTCTGCACTGTTCCAAGCCAAAGAGAGTCCCAACACTCAGAGGGGGAAGTGGACACAGGCTTCCATCCCTGACCAGGAAGCTGTTTCCAGGTGACACTTGCTGGTAATGTACAAAGACTCCCTGGATATATGATATATTTTAGGGTTTCTAATTTTGTGATTCTATGGTATGTGTGTGTGTGTGTGTGTGTGTATGCGTGCAGGCATGTGCGTGTGTGTTTCTTGTGTTCTTTCAGTTAAGGTTTTATAATCTGTTCTGTTTCATTTGATTTTTGTTGTTGTTGTTGATTTTGATTACTTTCTAAAGAAAGAGACAAAGAAAGCACAGCATGGTGGTTGGAGAAGGAGGGAGGAAAGATGTGGTAGAATGTAGGGGAGAGGAAACCATGATTAGACTATTGTATGAAAAATAAATTTCAATAAAAAGTGAAGAGTAAAATAGTAGTATATTTACAGAGAGAATGCATGAACAAAAAGGCGGAACCTCTTTTGGAGGTAGAAGAGGGGTCTGCTGAAATGATGTACGGATCTTGGGAGGCTACCTTCTGAGTTTGGGATTAGCCTGGGCTTCTACTTAAAAACAGTTTCTAAATGAAAGATGAAAAGTGTATATCTCAAGACCAAAGAAAATAACATTTTCTTCTAACGTTTTTTTTCCTAATAACATTTTACCTTCTAGAGATATTGACTTAAATAATTCTTGATATTTAGTATTTTCCATTGCTCATCTTCTGATTTAAGTTTTCTTAAGGGTATAATCATTTTAGATAAAAAAATTCCTGACTGTAAATTAAGAAAAACAACATAAAGTAGCAAAAATAGAAAAAAAGCACAAAATGCATACTTTTTGAAGTTCTAAGCCTATAAAAATACTAATTTTGAGTATCTACCCATAAAATATTTGCAATGTATACTTGCAGGCTTTAAGAGGCAGAGGATTTTTGAGTAATATTTCTGTTCCAATTAAACCTAAAATATAGCTTCCTAAAATGTGTTGTCTTATTTTTAATCTTGACATGTTGGTACATAACTGTAGCTCTAGCTGTTCAGTATGGTTAGAAAAATGAATAGTTTGAACTCATGAATGTGAGAATAACCTAGAAAAAATAAAAAGGCTCAGCCCCCCATACACACTCTCCTCATTGTTTGTCCAATGAACACTTTGCTGTATAGTTGGTAATTATGTATGTCTCCCATCTCCTCAGTAGACTCTAAGCCCCACTTGTTACAGGAATCACTTCCCATACTAATTCCTACAGCCAATGCAGGGATGGTGACTGTTCCACATATATTGCTAAGATTAACAAACACTATCTATTGATAATATCTAGGGAGATTTTTTAAGAGAGTAAATCTTCAGGATCTTGAGCAGGATGCTCTAAAGTCATAGACATATGATCTTGCCAAAATGACAAGACTAACACTCAGTTTTTTACCTAACATACAGACAAATCATTATGATGTCTTTACAAATTTCTTGGGAAATGAGGTAACATTTGAGACATGGCAGCATATTTCCTGCCTATAGATATGAAAATAATCAATACATATCTAACCCTTATTCCCCCCTTATTTTTAAATTGGAGTGAAGGAATAGAAATCTAAAAACCCAAAAAGAGACCATAGAATCATAATGTGACATGCTATTTTATATCAGGTTATACTTAGGAACATATATGCATATACATAGGGATTGTGGAAGGGTATAAAATGACTTTAAAAAAAGTGTGTGGAAGGGTATATTTTAGGGTTTAGGGGAAGGAAATCAAAAGAAAAATTGTTGTAATAATGTTATATTCTCAAAAATATTTTTAAATAAAAAAAATTGACAAACTAATGGCTGGATGAAATGAGAACAGTCTAGGCAGAGCATTTGTGAAACTACCTGTTTCTGACTAGATGCTCAACACATGAAATTTATTATCATTCTATTCTGCTTTACCAAATTTTTTCCTTAATATGGACTCATCTATCTATATATCTATATCTGTATATCTATATCTATATGTCTATATCTATATCTATCTATATCTATCTATATCTATATCTATATCTATATCTATATCTATATATATATCCATGATCTGGGATTACAATTAAGAGGTAATAGTTCTTGAATAAGTGTTTGTGATACTTCCATGGCAATATATGTAGATATTCACTCATAATGTGTATATAGATAGCCTTCAGATTATCTTTCTATCCTATAATATTATGTCCTGGGGCCTGTAGTTCAACATAAACAATAGCTGTGTCTAACTATGTTGTTCAAAGGACAGTGGCCTGAGGTTCTGGAGAGACAACAAAAGAGAAACAAGTAACAAGTGGATGAGAAAACTAAGCTTCTCTCTATCCAGATATATACAAAAGCAACAAAATAGTTTGATTAACTCGTTTGTCCTCATACCAAGGTAGAATGACAATCAAAATTTACCAATTCACTTTTCTCTGTTAAGCTTCAACTCCTTGCTTTTGCTGGGCTATTTTTAAAATAATCACAAATACAATGCCATTTACCTAAAACATAGTATTATGGAGTTCCTCCTAATACTCATACCATTCTATTATCACACACTCAAACTAACGCTAATTCCATATAATCTGCTAATAGCTAATATTTCAATGTATCTGATTATGTCAAAACATGTTCATAGATTAGAACAAAAAACATGATTTTATTCTAAGAGGTTTCTAACATAACCCCTGTGCTACATTTACCTGGTATTTCTGAAAAACATCATTAGATTCTGAGAGAATCATTTCATTTCCTTTGCCTTTCTGAACCATAATGGGAGTAAGTTTGTGGCCCTAATGCAGAAGCAGAGGTTTTCCTGGAACTGAAAAGGCATAGATCAAGTTAGCTTTCATTATAGATGTTTGGACATGGTGGTTATTATTAGTTATGTGTATTCTATGAATAGCTATAAACACCAAAAATTTGAGTGAGCCTGTCAAATTTTAACATTAGGTGCTTTCTAAATCAAAACATAAAAGCAGAAAGGCAAAGCAAAACTTGTCTTAGTTTTGATGATTCAACTAACTCCTCTGGGTCATAGTCCGCTTTCTAAAGTAAATGAGATTCTGTAGTAGTAAATAGGGTACCATGCCCTGTGGGAAGTCCAAGGCCCTCCCCACTCCATCCAGGACTAGCAAGGTGTGCATCCAAGAAAACTAGGGTTCCAAAAATCCAATACATGCAGAAGAGACAGGTCCCAGTGCCATATTCAATGGCTTCTCAGACTGCCCCCATTAGCAAACAGAGAATTACAGGAAAAACATAGACACATACAAGGAAAAACAAAACCCATAAAAACACAAAATTTGAAACCATATGTATGTTTCCATAAGTCAGTAAGATAAAAATGCCCACGCAAAACAATATGGGAGAAAAGAATATTTACAAATAATTCCATTTGTTGTGGTTCTTAATTATGGTATTCCCCGCCTGGTTCTCCACTGTTAACTCTCTAGCCTGGTCAGGTGACCAGATTCTCCCATCTCCACAGAAGCATTCCTTGTCTTGTCCTCCGGTTTACTTATGTTTTTGTCTCTAAATTCCTCTTGCTGACTCTGTTACACATGTGTTTTATACAATGGCATGCCTTTGGTAGGGCCCACCAAAGCATCCACTTCATACAATCCCTGCTCTCCCTCTCTATGTGCGTATTATCATATAATTAACTTAAATGCACCTATGCTTAGTGTTATAATAATTCATTATATCTCATTTCAGACTACAAAAACAGTAAGTCTCATGTTTTAAACTGGTATGTACTTTTAAGCTTCTTACAAAATATTAAGCTGTTCTCCAATATTGTCAGTTCTGCCATTTACCTTCTCTTACAAGCAGTTTTTCTTCTTTCTGTCATTTTACGAGTGTAAATCGTACCTGTTAAGTTGAGAGCCAATACGGTCAAGCTCAGACCCAGCTCTCCAGGCAGATTCTAAACTGTAATTATACCTAATGAACAGCCCTCAACTGCTCAGAGATCTGGGGAATATGGCATTTATTAACAAAAGCTTTTCATAACAAAAAGAGACAGGTTGGCTCCTAACAGCACTCCGTTTTCTCCAAAGAAGACAGAAGATGAAATGGGCACACAACAATGTCCATCCACAGTTCGCTTCACCACTGGACCTGGGCAAAGCTGCCCTTCACCTAAGCTGAAGATCTCCTGATGTGGACAGAATCGCTGGAATTGACAGCCTGCTCCTAACAAGGTAGGCTTGTCTTTCTACAAATTTCTTAGCCCAACAGGATCATCTGGAATCTGACAGGCCCCGTGCTAAACAGCAAAAGGCAAATGCGACCTTCAGTGATTATGGAGGACCGAAAAGGGGAGTAGCTCTGGGTGCCAACCAAGTAAGTTCTCTATCATTTTTTAATCAGTAACGCAAGTAAAATTTTATCCTTCCCAAAGATCTCTGATCCAGTCTGATAGCTGACAGGCTTTGTCAGTTTAAAAGACAACCTCACTAAACAAGTTTCAGATCAAATCACTCTCTCATGATGCCTTCCATAGTCTTAAAAATACTTTTCATTGTGCAAAAATATCTGTCAAAGTCATTCTAACATAAACATGCTACTGTTTATACAATGTATGTGTCTAAAACTTCTGTTTTCACAAACCCAAAGAATTCTTGTGAGTTCCAGAGAGCCGAATTAAAGGATTCACCTTAAGCAGGTCGGAAACACACCCCCTCAATTCCCTGGTCCTAAAAATTTTTTTTTCCCTTAAGTTAACTCTGCTCTTTCTTCTGCCAACACCGTAAACAGGTATAAGAGATACCAGATATTTCCATGCACAAACACCAAACAGGAGCAAAGAGACCAGCTGTGTCAGGATATGACCTGCACCTAGCCTTCTCAGGTACCCCCCAAAGACGATGCCCACAAATAAGCAGGAAACAGTCTTGAGAATCCGCCAGCTCAATTCCTTTGACCTGTGGTGCCTAACTGCCTTCTTTTTTATTATAAAAGAAAAGGTGAGAATGTAATGATTCTGTCCCTTTAAGAGCAAGTCACGCCCACTCCTCCTCTGCCTGTAAGCCTGTAATCACAGATTCATTCTCTCTCTGTACCTCACCATTCTTGGGAGAGGCAGCCAAATGGCCTCCCGCTCCCCTTCCCTCTCTCCCTCCCCTTCTTTCTTTCCTTCTTTCCCTCCCTCTCTCTCCCCTTCTGTTTCTTCCCCTCCATAATCCATCTTAATAAATGCTTAACATTAATATCCATCTGGTCTCATGCTCCCGCCATTGCCGCCGCCACCATGACCTCCGGCACAAGCTGGGGACCTGCCATTGGAGAGCTGACCATGTGGTCTCGACCCTGGGGACCCGCTGCCGGGGACCCCATAACCAAGAACCACACCACCATTGACTTTGGTTTGCTCTGGTCATCTATTGCTGGGCATGGGGCCTGCCCTTAAGTGTGGTTTACACTCCCAATGACAATCTATGAAAAGAAACAACTATTGCCTTTGCAAGCAGGAGTCAATTGGAGAGAATTTTCTGGCTAGGGATGGGAGTTCACTTCCCTCTCAGAGCTCTGACACCACATTTGACTTTAACATTTGTAGGCCCTGTGCATGTTGCCACTGTTTCTGTGAGTTCTTAAATGTAGTAGGCTTGTCAAGTTTGGAAGATACTCTTTCATTGGACCCAGTCATCTCCCCTAGTTCTTAACTCCATTTAGTCTTCACTTCCACAGAGCAACCTAAGTCCTGAGGGGAGGGTTTTGATGAAGACATCCTATCTAAGAGTCAGTGTTCCAAAGTCTCTCATTTGTTGCTCATTCTCCTTTTCTGGGTTTACCATATCTTGAACATATCACTGCAATGTCTCTCAACTCTTCACAGGACTACCACATTTCATCTTTCCCCCAAATTCCTGTCCTCCTTTACTATTTATTTATTTGTTTGCTTTTACTTTTGATTTTTTTAATCCACCAAATCCAATTAGAGCTGCTTGGAAGCACATGGACATGGGGTGACCCACTGCAGCATGGGCAATCTGTAGACACAGAGAACACACTATCAGAGGAAACGTAATTCATTCAGTTTATGCCTAGAAAAACATTTGCTCTTGTGCACTCACTTATCACCTAATATCTACACTTATCACTAAATTACTTTTGAGAAAAATGTTACTTTAGCATTTCATGTCCTCTAGTTTAGATGATTTATTCCCATCTATCTTACTTCTTTCAATGCCTCTTGCAGATGAACTGTCCTCATCCAGTCATTTGAAGAACTCAAAAACCTTACCCAAGTGTGGAATTTATGAAAAGCTACTAATAATACAGCTTAGTCTTTGGGTATTTCATTTGGATGAGGAAAAAAGAAAAGAGGTATATACTAACCTAAGGAAACAAAAAAGAAATTTTGAAAATGAGAAAACTAAGTCTCTGTCTTTCCAAAGTACATGAAAGAGACAGAATACTGTGATCTAATCTATTGTTCACAGACTGAAGGTCAATAATTGTCATGCTTTGATCAAGTTTATTACCTCTATTAAATCTCATTTTCTTGTATATGCTGGCCAACCATTAGTAATATGTTCAAAGGGTCATTTATGTATTTCTTTTTAGAACCAAATACAAGTACCATATGTTTACTGCATACTCTGAGACCATTGTGTCAATATATTCTGCTTTGCCTTGTATAGGATGTCATTAGTTAGGTTATAGTTCCAGGATTTGTTTGTAATCCATGTGAAAAGATGTTGGAAAGTCATCTGATACTGAAGAAGATAACATAAAACTCAGAATTAACTATTGCTTTCAGGACATTGATGACAATTTGTTAATGAATGTCATCAATTCAAAAAGTGTCTAAAATTAGTCATTGCAGACAAAAGATGGAACGTGCCAAGAAAGCTGCCAGCTCACATATGAAAGTTTGACTGAAGTCTTACCAAATTTGATATAATAATTTGAAAAATTGACATGATGTTATTGATAATGATTTTCCAGGCAGAATAAAACTGTTTTTATATTAAGAATGACAAAATTAGTTTATTTTTCTATACATATTTATATAATAACATATTGTCTTATGGAGAGCAATATGTGATCAGAGAAAAAATATGTGAATAAAGATATTATAAAAAGTCCTTAAGCCATCATTTATTGTCTCTCTCTCTCTCTCTCTCTCTCTCTCTCTCTCTCTCTCTCTCTCTCTCCCTCTCTCTAATTCAGGCTATACTGCAACTCAATAAATAGACCATGCCTGCCTAGCCTTGAACTGATAGATATCAGCATGCCTCTGTCCCCCAAGTGCAGATACCAAAGGCATGCAACAATGCACTCAGATGGTTTTTCCCTTTTGAAATAATTCTCAATGTTCTAAAATTTAAAATCGATAATCTCTTTGCATTTTATGGATGATTTTATTCACAGATAATATTGCATTTAAAACTTTACTGACTTTAATTTGAGTGACTGATCACTCATTATCCATTTACAATTATCATACTACTTCTTCATATAAATCCTCCATCTGTGTTCTTCTGAGGAACTCAAACTAGCATCTTTTGTAGCCTCCTGGTTTAACAGCGATGACTTCCTTTTCTGCTTGCATTCAACTTACTTTGCTTTTTACTTTTAATTCATCTGACCATATAAAGATTTAACTTAAAATCCCCCACTTATAGTAAACTATTCTTGATTTGATCATCTCTCTTCAGATGCACTTAGTCATTCTTTTCTGTGACTCAGCTTTTACTTTTATATCGGCTTACATAAGAGTTAGGAAATTTAAGTTTGCATCCCTTAGATCATGGTAGCTCTCAGAGCACTATGATGTTCCATGAGGTTAGAGTCTTGCAGAAGGTCTGGTTCATTATTGTCCTCCTGGTGGGCTTTCAGTTGATGTTGGTTGAATCAGCCAGTGGATGACTAATAAATTCCTGTTTTTAGACTGCAGCTAGATTCCATTTGTATGAAGCTCTCTTTTCCCTGTCGTCTCAAGGTCTACATTCTTCATTTATGAAATTTTCATTTACATTATGATCTGCACCTCAATTATTTGTAACAGTATGATTATACATTGACTTCCCATTTAAATTGAGACTAGAAACAATGCAACAGTGCTCAGTCAGAGCATTCCTGGAGGCTTGCTATTCCACTAAAATGTTATACTGTATTTTAAAGCACATTTTATATGCATTTTCACTACAGAGTATTTTCTACCTATGCTCATTAATAATGATAGTCACCATCATTGCATAAGTTCCCAATACCCATTTACATATCTTTTTTCCTTTAAAAAATGTTGTTGATAGTGAGGTTTGAATTCAGTTCCTCATACATATTAAAAATAACAATCTGAATTATATTCCAGCCTGCCTTAATGTTTTGTTTTAACACTCACACCATCTTTATGTTCTGATACGTTAAAAGAAACAACTGAGGTGCTAGGAATAAAGAGTGGAAATATTTTCTAATTTTATACTTCTATTCAGTTAGATATTCTTACTCCAAGCGCGCTTCTGCTTTATTAAAAGAAATATTATCAAAGAGTCAAAGGATGTTTAACTCTTGGGCCCATCAAAATTAAGGGTTTTCTTCATTATAATTCATTCAATTACTTCTTAATTCATTTATATAATGAATATTTACTGGACTCTTGCTATGTATACATATATTTAAGGTACTGACTACTTAAGATCCTACTGGGAAAGGACAGGAGAAAGACATAAATGCAAATACAAACAGTTAATTTGAACTGGAGCCACTTAATAGAACAAAATGAAATCGAATAAGGTAAAATAAAAAGTGACCAATTTTTAAATTGGGAAATTAGAAAATTAAAAAGTAGCAGAGCATTATGAAGAAAATTGTAGTCGTTAATTTTAAAACCCATGTCTGCATATCACATAAAATAATCCCTGTATACTACCAATTTGCCACTGTTAAATTTTGAAAAAAAAATGGCTCATAGAATGATGCGAATAATGATCTTGGCTCTATTTTTACTCATTGGGAAATCTTAGCCAGGTTACCTGTTCTCCCTAACCATTGTTCTTCCTCAGAAAATTTAGAATGTAGAAATACAGTAAGGTTATAGAATTGCTATGAAGTTAAGAGAAAGTAAATAGTCTACTTAGTGTAGCAGCTGGCACGCTATAAGCAGTCTTTTTTTAAAAAAAAATGTTAGAAAATAATTTATTTTCAACCTTCAGTAACAGGAATCTTGTAACATCTTCTCTTTTCTTCTCCTGTCTCTCTCCTCTCTCTTCTATCAATTTGATAACTTGTTTTCTTTTTTATTTATTTATTTATTTATTTTTTGTTAAAAGCAAAATTTATATTTACTCCCCTTGTTCCCGGCCCTCCCGCTCCCCCACTACCCCACCGCCCTCCCCCTGCTTCCTTAAGATGGTGCAGGATACCCTGTCCTATGGGGAGCCCAAGGCCCTCCCGCCTCCATCTCAGTCTAAGAAGATGTGCATTCATATAGAATAGGTTCCCAAATAGTCAATACATGCAGAAGAGATAGGTCCCAGTGCCATCATCGTTGGCCTCTCTGTCAGTCCCCGCTGGCAGTCACATTCATCGAGTCCAGTTAGGTCATTTGCTCATTCAGTCTTGGTCCAGCTGGATTTGATGAGCTCCCAATAGATCAAGCACACTGTCTCTGTTGGTGGGCCAGTCCCTCATGGTCCTGACTTCCTTTCTCATTTTTTCCCTCCTTTTGCTCTTCCACTGGACCTTCGACAAACCCCTATCCAAACTAATCAAAGGGCAGAGAGAGAAGACTCAAATCAACAAAATCAGAAATGAAAAGGGGGACATAACAACAGACAATGAGGATATTCAGAGAATCATTAGGTCTTACTACAAAAGCCTGTATGCCACAAAGTTGGAAAATGTAAAGGAAATGGACAGTTTTTTAGATAAATACCATATACCGAAATTAAATCAAGACCAAGTGAACAATCTGAATAGACCCATAAGTCGTGAGGAAATAGAAACTGTCATCAAAAACCTCCCAACCAAAAAAAGCCCAGGACCGGATGGCTTTAACGCAGAATTCTACCAGAACTTTCAAGAAGAGCTAATACCTATACTCCTTAAGGTATTTCACATAATAGAAACAGAAGGGTCATTGCCAAACTCATAAGCAGTCTTCTGTAAAGTGTTTGCAGCAATTTTACTATTCAGCAATTAAAGAATCTTTTCGTATAAGGAACTTTCAATACTTAACATTTAGTGAGACTAATACATATCTATAACCAAACCTCACTGTAAATCTTGGACAAATAATTTTCATGTATACAAACATGTATAAGCACATAGTCCTTCCTAATCCCATGGGATTTGAGGTAAGTCCCATTTTCTTCCATACAACTAACACTTGAGAGAAAGAAAAAAAAATCTCCAAAAGAACTTACTATATCCCTGCAGCAGGAACAACAAATTAACTCATTCAACATATCAGATTCTTCTGTGGAATATGACATAAGAGAAACATGGAGCCTAGAATATGAGTAATGCACAGAGAAATATGGAGTTCTGTACTCCCAATGTTCTTCTACTGTACATCATTCTTGACATATTAGTGAGACCTACATTATCTTTCTTACCAGTCATCAATCTCAATTACCACTGCAGCTCTGATTCTAATTCTAAATGCTCCCATGTGGACTTTGATAATACTATTTGAAATACTAACTCTTTCTGTTTATTTCAGTTCCGATTTTTCGTCAAATATTAATAAACTTCCCGTAAGGTAAATCAGTCTCAATCAGCATATACATTAATATCTTACTGTGTTTATTCAAGTATTTTAAGTAAAATATCTCAGAATAAACGACTCAGTAACATTAACTACTATATTCAGAAAGTAAAATTGTAAACTTTTCTGTGACAGCTGGAATTACTTTAAAAGAAAAGCCCAGTTGTCATAGTTTTCTGTACTTATTCTGTGAAAATAATCAAGAACATGAGTAAGAACTGGTAAATTCTTTTTGGTCAACATCTGAAAACTATGGTGACAAGTAGAAGATATTTAATTTAATTTGTATTACATTTTATACTTAATCTTTGCTTGTATTTTTGCATGTGTGATTATGCATGCATGTATGTATGAGTGTATGTTGGAACATGCATGCCATAGCATGTGTGTGGAGGTGAAAAGACAATTTCTTGCAATAAGTTCTTTCTTTCTACCATGTGGATTCAGGGAACTGCACTCAGGTCAGCAGAATGGCAAAAAGACCCTTAGCCCTGAAGCATATCACTCACCTAGTATTTCATATTCTTAGTTCTGGGTTGATGAGAATAGTATAAAAGGGCTGATGGTTGATAACACTAAAATGACATCATGGTTATAAATAGAAAAATAAGATCAAATGAATAGGTGTCTCTCACTGTTTTCCTCCTGATTGTATGTGTTTGTTGTCAGAGCAGTAGCATTAAGTAAAATGTTCTCATCAAAGATCTGTCAGTAATTAGCTGTGTGCTCATGCACTACCCACAGCTCTGTGCTTCAACGTCCTCATCAAACAGGCAGATGATATCAGCTTTCTCTAACTGCCAGAGATAACTCAAAAAGAGAGTGAACTATAGATAAGGACAGGTATTGGAAGGAATTAAATATAGATGCTAATTAGACTGCATTAATTAATATTCTTTTTATCTTACTTCTCAGTAAGAAACATTAGCCTGCAATAATAGCACTGGCGACATTAGTCCAATTAGACATCAGTGGATAGTTAGGTCTGCACAATACAAAAACATATCAGCATATAGAAAAGTCATTATTTTTTCATAAATGCCACAGAGGAAGTAAGTTTTGTTTTCTTCCATTGAGAAGCTGATGGCATTATTCACATAATGGTAATAAGCCATTCACTAGGTGTTCATGTCCAACTTCTAATATTTTTATCTGAAGTACAAGTCTAGCTGGAGCATTTCCTTGATGCTTTTGAGCTCTATTCAAGTACAACTGTCAGCTCCAGTATTCTCAGATGGGTAACTGCTGAAAGGTTGCCAGGTAGCTCAAAAGGTTCCTTTATCAAATCTTCTTTCGTTAAAATCCAAAAACCATTTACATAAGCTTTTATTGGTAGTGTTAAAAAGTTTTTACTAGACTGGTTGGTTTTATAAGTTTTTACTAGACTAGAAAAACACAGTACCATGCATGATAAGGTTTTGTTTTTCTAATAATTTAATTTTAATTGTCATGGATTTCCAATAACAATAAAGTGGATCTAAAAATGCAGAAAATGCTTTAAATGTAATATTTTCTACCAAAAGGCAGGGAACTTCATAAGAACATCAACAGAGAAAGGGTAGTTATGGACAAGCAATCAATTATATAATTATCATCTTAATTGATAAACTTTGATAACAGAGTTAAGTAATCAACTGACCTGGGAAACTCTCAATTTATCTGTCTCTACATTAGAGACCTTCTTGAGAAAAGGATGACTTGTAAGAAGAGAAAAATAGAGAAAAATTAAATATAGCCTTAAAGGAAACCTGGCCTTGCTGATAATCGATGCCTGGAAAATATCACCCCATGTAAACACCATCACAGACTGTTCTGGTTAAAATCTGCATATTCTTTAAATTATGAATTCTTTACTCTCTCTGTGTGTATGTGTATTACATGTAACACAGCATTTCTGTGGAGGTCAGAATATAATTTTTGGATGTTGGTTCTTTTCTACCATCATATGAATTCTAGACTGTTTATCTGCTCTAGGGCCTGCAAGGCTAAGATTTCTAGGATTGAAGGGTATTCCAAAGACTTGAGTGATGATAAACTAGGGGACTCCAGGACTGTGAGTTCAAATGTATTTCCAACAATGTACTTTTCATTTTTATAGTTAAGTCCAGTAAAATATGAGGTGACGTTTACAGTTAGCTTAAACAAATACAAGTACAGTGATGGAATATACCAGGTGTTATGTCGTATTATCTATGTTCATCTGGAAAGTATCAAGAATATTATTCCCAGGCATTCACCATTTTCACAGAGATAATGTGAATAAATCACGGCATTCCCCTCAGGTCCTTCTTTTTAAGGGCATTTATTTATCATAATTTATGAAATTCTTTTTAGAAGGCCACTTCTTGGGAAGAACATTTTGCACTTTCCCCATCTGTAGTTCCCAAAAGTTCACAGCTTTCTTACATGGGCTCTCATACTGGAGACTGAACTCGGGTTGTCAGCCCTGTAGGAAAGTGCAATGCCATCTTGCTACCCATAAGTCTAGATATTCTTCAATACCAGAGCCACCTGGCAATGACTATATACTATGATAAACTATGTAAATATATAGACATTGAATAGAAGAATGATCCCCGATTCGAGGTAAATACATGTATAACGTTCTCAGCACAGCTCCTTCATAGGGACTTACATCTTCATATTGCTGAATCTGGAACAAGTGTGCCAACTGAATTCAGCTGTGCATAAGGAAATGCATTTCTTCCAGTGAGTGTAATGTTCAATTTAACTCACTACTGCAAGTCAAATGCCTTTTATTTCTCAGTATCTCTATGAAACTATATCCATCCAGTACTGTGGTAAAGTATATGGTTAGCATTAATGAGGTTCAGGGTTCAGTCTTGAACATAGAAAAACCTGTGTATACTTATCTTAGCAAAGTAAATTTTGCCTTTTGAGTAGATCTTCAGATTATTGACTAGAATTATTGACAGATTATTGAAGCCTTGTGTGAATAATGGATACCAATGCAGTTGAATGTCTTATAAAGTTCCCACATACTTCCAGTTTCTTTTTTGTCTGTTTCTTCCATATATGCCAAATTCTGCTCAAAACTAATGTATTACCTACAATATGATACTACATTAAGTCTGAATTTGCAAACCACTAATTTCATGAGGCTTGTTTCTGCAACCTTATATGCTAGATCACACTTCAGATAATTTGATTGTCTGTTATGATAAAGTACACCTTAATCAAATTTGATAGATTATTTTAAATTCAACTAATGATTGTATTCCTAGCACTTAGTTTTATGGTTAGGCTAGCAAATTCTCCCCTTTGTTCTCAACTATACTTTGTAACAGAATCTACCTGGGTCATTGCAACTGATCTTAATATTAAGTTTTGTTTCTAACCATTATTATAGGATGCCCAAAAATTTTAACTATTGTGAAAATTTCTTCCTTTATTCAAACCTTCTTTTGACATTTGTTATTTAGGACTAAAATTCAGAGTGATCTCTAACAGTTCAATGAATCTTCTTATTTATTATGATTATGTGGAAGCTATTAATGTGGTATTATGTAACATGAAGGTCCTGTTTGTTAGGGTTACTGTCCTGCCTGGTACCCCACAGCCAACAAGCCCCAAAGAAAATCACACAGAGAGTCTACATTAGGTTATACACTGATTGGCCCATTAGCTCAGTATTCCTACCAGCTCCCATAAC
>JAQHUG010000075.1:7264257-7285629 GCA_028555095.1 Dicrostonyx torquatus | reverse complement strand
GCAGGAATGCCAGGGAAGCTTCCTGCTTCCCAGACTTTCTCCTTGCCCTGCCTCTACTTCCTGTCTGGTTGAACTGCCCACACTTCCTACCTGGCCAATCAGCATTTATTTAAAACATGATTGACTGAACAGTCAAGTCTCCTGCACCAGAAATAGAATCTGTTACATTAAAATTTAATATTGATGGTCTAAATTTCATAGTACAGTTGATGGTATTAGGTATTGTTATAATTAAAGTGCATGTATTAAAACCACTGGCTTGGATTATAGATAATAAAAACTTAGCACAACAGAAATAAAAACTGTGCAGGTATAAATTAAGCACAGAAATCAAGTCTATAAAATAAGTTAGAAAAAAACATACTGCTTATTGAAATAGAGTCCAATATGATGGTCAATTATAAGATTATGAAAGTTGTAGTCTTATGTTGTATATCGTCTAAAATGACACTATCCTCAATTGAAATCTACTATATATGCAACAGTATCACCCTTACTTGAATATATAGATGGTCTCATAATGTGCATATATGAAATGAGCAACACATTTGGTTAGAAGTTCTAGTCACACTAATGCAATAAATATCACTCGATACATTATAATATGAAGGAAAAGTGTTTATATGAACAAAATACAAGCTCTTACTCTCATGAAAAAACATGAAATGCCAATTTCAGTTATGTAATATTAGGAAATCATAATGAAAGCAATATATAAAAAATATAGTATCTTATGTCCCTTTATATTTTGCATAATAATGTTTTATACTATTTATTATTGCTTAGTATAAGATTGTAGAAAGGATGCTTAAAAGAAATCCCACACTAGCTCAGAATTGAGAAATTGATGGTTATTTATTTAAGCTTAGACTCGCAAATCAGAACCCTTTGCTGTAATGAAGATCAGAAACCAAAATCCACAACCGGTATAGCGAGGCCACAAAAGAGACTGGATGCATGCTCTGCATTGGCTTATATAGTGTAAGAGGCCACGCCTCAGTGGGCAGGTAACCACTATCTGTAAGACTTCCTACAGCACCTCTCTCTTTTGTTTAAATAAGAGATCTAAGCCTAACAAAAAATTATATACTATAATATCAATATATTCAATAATTATCCTATCCTAACTAGTTTAAGTCTTGTATAATAAATAAGTTAGCAAAGTCATGAGAGGAAAGTAACTACAACTATATAGTCTTCAAGTGCAATCAAGCAACTTCCAAAATGTGCAACAAATGACAGAGACAACTGGCTACCTGGGCAATCACCCAAAGTTTCGTTTGCAACATTGAAGCAACCAACTTTGGCTAAGGCCTAGAATAACTGACAGACCATTTTCAAAGGCAGGAAAAATTTTCAAAACTGTCTTACCCTGTCTTAGCAAGATTTGACAGTCTTGCTTATCCATTTCCGGATACTATGTATCTTGTCAGTGATTGAGGCGTGGGCATTTCTTTCTCCAAAGGCTAGTTTTGCCAAGAAGAAAACAAGCTCCCAGTAGAGTGTCTTCGGTGTTCAACATAAGCTAAAATAAGGACAATATATGTAATAAACACCTAAATACTGGTGTAACTCAGTAATCAAGAAATTTTTACTTTATGGACAAATAGCAATTCTGACTTGAGAATAAGGAACTTAGATTTAAATGTTGGAGAAATGTGACAATAGTATGATTCAAATTAGTATTAGTATTAGAACTCTGAAGAAGGTCACCCAGATACAAAATGTAATTTTATAATTTAAATAATACAACAATATTAACCATGGAGAAGCTTAATATAACATTGTGGAATATAAGCATAAATAAGGAAAAGACTCAAATTAGTTCTCAAATTGGATGGACAACTGAGAGTATACAATGACACAGATAAAGGTTGAGAATATATAATCATATGGTCATGTGTCATATATGTAAGATAAAATAAGAAATCAAAAAGGAAAAGGGTCACTAAGTAAACAATGGATATGTACTCATGAAATTTAAATTTAGATAATTTGTGTGCCTGATAACAAGGAGAAACAATTATAAGACCCACAAAAAGATTCATGATTGCATAAGAATAAGAACTTCAAGAAATTACAGGAATAATTCTACAAATGAAAGGCCTCAGTATTCCAACAAAAGTTTAGTATGACAAAGAAACATAAAGATATTCCTTATCATTTAATGCTTAAGAAAGAAGAGTATGGTGGATATGCAGAAGAAGAACGCTGCAGAAGTATGGGACCTGCAAGAGATCCCTAAAAATGCAGTACTTCCAACTTGCGGATACCAACAACAGTCGAGTTGGACTTAAGACCTATTTAATAGGAGTGAGTTTCTACCTGGTACTATGAATCTCACCAACTACTTATGCCTGGGGAGGTCAACTTAAAGACAAGTATGTGATCTATGTAAACTCTAGATACTGATCTCCTTAATTAGTAAACACTGATCTCTTTAATTAGTGAGGAAAATCTTCCTCACAGCCCTATGGCAAAATCTCACTTAAATATATGTGGCTAGAATATGATCACATTGTTACACTCCAACTTTAGAAAAGGCTGGGACCATGAGTGCCTGACATTGTTATACTCTTTTTATAAAAATAAATTCTGTCAGCAAGTAAGAGATAAAATGGGACTAGCTAATGTAACCAAAATGTCTGCTATAGTTAACTATTATGAGAGGAAATGATGGGACAATTTTTATACTTTTTGGCAACACCAGATGTCAAAAATGAAAACAATACCAGAAACAGTTGTATAAATTTTTGTATATATGACTACACAAGTCAGAAGTCTACATAATTTAATCAGTTTTACGTGACAAACACACTTATATAGACATCAGCCAGAATAGCAAAATCAATACTACAGTTGATTTAATTAAAGGACTTTGTTTAAATAGAAAAAAACAATTTTCTTATGTCCACCTTTTTTTTAACAAAAATTAAGACAGTGCCTCATATTTTTAAGGCTGAACTTGAACTCGCTATGTAGATGAAGGTGGTTTTGAATTTATGACCATTGTGCCTCTAAATTTCAGCTGTGTGTCACTATGCCTAGATTATTTGGTTCTGGGAACTCAACCCATGGTTTCATGTATGTTAGCAACTACTGTACCAACTGAAAAACAATTTCAGCCCCCAAAATGAATTCTGATATAAATATTTGCAAAAAAGAAGAAATACATATTTTAACAAGTATATAAAATACTCACAAATATATGAAAAAAATCTCTAAAAAATAATGCAAAAGCACACAAATACCTCAAAATAAGCACAAAGCTAGCAATGGGATATCATTTGTCTTTCTTATTTCTTCCAAAATATCTAAATATACAAAAAAGCCAAGTTTGGTGGCAATATTAACACATGCCTACCATCCCACATACAAAGTAGAGACAGCTGGTTCATGAGTTCAAAAACAATCTGGGCTACAAACTCAGTCTGAAGCCCGCCTGTGCTACATAAAACTTTGAACAAAAAAACAAAATAAAATTCAATCTAATACTGGTTAGCTATTAACATTTAGACTTGCACTTTTGGCAGAAGAAAATAGTATAAACTTTACTAACAAAATATGGCAACAAGTGTAAAAGCACTTATTTATAGATGAGAATTTCTTAGTTAGGCTTTCTGTTGCTGTGATGAGACTCCATGACCATGATAACTCTTAGAAAGAAAAACATTTAATTGGGGCAATTTACTGTTTCTGAGGTTTAGTCCATTATCATTATGGCAGAACATGGTGACATGATGGTTGACATGGGGCTGGAGAAGGAGGTGAGAGTTCTACATCTTGATCCACAGGTAACAGGAAGTGAAACTTTGTGTATGCTGAGCACAAATTGAACATAGAAGACCTCAAAGTCCACTCCCACAGTGACAGACTTACTCTATCAAGGCTATTCCTACTCCAACAAGGCCATACTTCCTAATAGAGTCACTCCCTATGAGCTTATGGGAGCCAATTACATTCCTGGTAGAAAGTTAAGGCCTCTCAGGCCAAAAAAAAAGCAAACCTGGAGATTGCTTGGCACTGTCAGAGGTCCTGACTGTGTCTAGCCAGTGTGGGACAACCAAGCAAAATCAACTGTCAATAGATGAGAATGCCTGGGTGCTGGGTGAGTTTATAAGTTTTTCCCATTGTTAAATAAATGAGTCTACTCTACACCTTCTACCTGACTCCCAAGTGTTAGAGACATTGACACTGCACCTTCTCAAACCTTCCCCTTAGGAAGCTATTAAGGGCCAGCAACAAACTGCCACATTACTCTCCCTGGGTCCCATGAGCTTATAACAATATCATAACACAAAATGCATTTAGTTCAACTTCAAAAGTCCCCATAGTCTATCACAATCTCAGCAAGGTTTAAAAGTTCAAAGTTCTGAGATTCACACACTCTCTTAACTATAATCTATAAAATAAAACTAAAAAATATCAAATACTTCCAACATATAATGGTACAGGATATATATTACCATTCCAAAATTCAGGGAAAGGAGCACAGCGAGGAAATACTGGAGCAAAACATGACTGCAAATCATCTGGGCAAGCTCCAAACTCCGTATCTCCATGTCTGATGTCAAAATGCTCTTCTGATCTCCAATTGCATTCTGCTTTGTTTACTGCATGGTCAGGCAAACAAAACAATACTTCTTTCCCAGTACCAACTTCTTAGTTAGGCTCTCTGTTGCTGTGAAGAGACACCATGACCACAACAACTCTTAGAAAAGGAAACATTTAATTGGGGTGGCTTACAGTTTCAGAGGTTTAGCCCATTATCATCATGGTAGGACATGGCAGCATGTAGATAGACACGTTGTTGGAGAAGGAATTTTGAGTTCTATATCTTGATCCACAGACAACAGGAAGTGAAATTGTGTGCACACTGAGCATAGCTTGAATATAGGACACCTCAAAGTCTACCCTACAGTTACATACTTCCTCCAACAAGGCCACCCCTACTTCTACAAGACTACACCTCCTAATAGTGGCAATCCCAGCTTATGGGAGTCAACTACATCCAAACATACACACAAACATTCTCCATTATGGATACATTATCAGAAAATTTGAATATATATGTAAAGTAGATATCATTGTGTTGCATAGAAATACAAAACTATTGAGAATTTCTAAATATTCACCTACATAGTTAAGCATGTTGTGATCATTTTATATGAGAGGATGTTTGAAAGCAATTTGCAAATGATGCTGATTTTAATAATAGATAATGATGCATTATGAGAACAGATTGTTAAACAGTTTGTGATATGTGGTGCTTCTATGTGCTTGGAAAGATTTCATCGCTTAAAAATGTTCATAATTTCTTGTTTTATTTAATTTTTAAGCATTTGTTTTTGTAAACTACAAAAAAGTTGGCTTGGTGTTAATGTGTGGAGAGTGAATCCAGATTCTTTAGTATTAAAACAGCAAGTTGATATTCATCTGTGGCCCTCAAAAAAATTTAGAGAGATTTGCAAGTTCCAGAGAGCCTAGACAACAATAAGGACCCTAAGAGAGACATACATAGATCTAATCTACATGGAAAATAGAAAAAGACAAGATCATCTTAGTAAATTGGGAGTATGGGGACCATGGGAGAGAGTTGAAGGGGAGGGGAGAGGAAGGAAGAGGAGCAGAGAAAAATGTATGGCTCAGTAAAATCAATAAAAACATTAAAGGGATTTTCAAGGAGTTAAAACGTAACTTGGTTCTTGACTATTACTGGAAAATAAATGCGAGCATTGGAGGAACACACAGCCAGACCTGTTTGAACAGGCTAAATAACCCTAGCTACTCAGAATGTTAGGGAAAGATAATCATGAATCCAAGGTCTACCTGAGATCCTGACTTTAGTTTAATAATTGTACCTTGTCTCAAAATAAAGTAAATACCCTGGGATATAAGTAATTGGTAGAGGGCTTGCCTGGCACAAACAACGTTTTATGTTCAGTCCCAAGTACTGCAGATGGGCAGGAAGGCAAGCAGGCAGGCGGGAAGGGAGGGAAGGAAGGAGGAAGGGAACAAAAGAAAGAATGAAGAATGAGGAGAGGAAGGGAGGAAACAGGAGAAAGAATGAAGAATGGGTAAAGGGAGGGAAGAAAAGTGTGCATATACACAAGAATTTTTCCACATCAAGGCAGTTGTGATTGGTAAGAAATAATGCTACTATCTAGAGATAATCTAGAATTTATTCAGACTTGGAATGATTTAGGAAATGAATGACCTTAAGAGGTTGAGGTGTGAAGATGTCTTGAAGCCAGGAGTTGTAACCAAATTTAGCAATGGAGTGAGACCTCCAATAAAAATTATATAAATAAATGAATAAATAATAAATGAGAGGATGAATTAATAAAACATAAATAAGGAGGGTAATTTATTAATACATGATTGCAACAGTCCTATGTACATAGGACAATGGATCTTCTTTTATTTAAAATAGAGAACCCTGAGGTAAAAAGAACATAGGTCAGGTTCCATGTTATACAATTGCTAATCAAATCCATAGAATGAGGCAATGAGAGTGCATTGATGTATGTATATATATATATATATATATATATATGTGTGTGTGTGTGTGTGTGTTTGTGTATCAGTATCTGTGTTTGTCAAATTTAATTTATAGCATGTGGAAGAATTGGGAATGTTGATAGACTTCATACACAGGTGGTCTAGAAGCAGTGTCATCATGCAGAGTGTTTTTTCTTGGCTAATGTGTTTTCTGTTTACTCATTGATTTTGTTTTGTTTTTTAAAAATATGATTGATGTTTTAAAAACAGAAACTTTTACATAAAAATGATTCAAATCTTTATATTGTTTGTTTGCTTTTGAAAAATGTAATAAATGGTAATAAATGGCAACATTTATTTTTGTAGTGCAGTCATCATTTATCATATCTTAGTTGAGGCAGTTCCCTTATGAAGCTATACCCTCTCCTCAGCATACTCATTCCTTGTCCCTTCTAGTCACCTAGCTGACAACTTTATTAGAATGTAAGGCTTCTTCTCTACAGCACACAAAGACCTTTGAAATAACCTTAACTGGGAAAGTTAAAAGACAGTCTACTTTTTCGTGACCCAGATAAGACTGTGGGAACAAAGATAGAATTTACTCCATCAAACCAAGAATTTGTCATGCCCTTTCTTCATCCTGATGAAGAAAATCCACTTTCCTAGCACTATTATGGAATTTATATTCTGCTAATGATTTGTTAGGGGAGTTGAGATTGGAGTTACACTTTTGTGACTCCTTCAAAGCTTCCCTTTGTGATAAGAACCATCACCAAGATTTGTCTGACAAGTGTTGCCTCAAAACTCGGGCACATTCCGCTTCAAAGTTTGCCCCTTTCTTATGCATTCTAAGTTACTACTTTCATAATTTTTTTTTGTTTTTTTTTTTTTTTTGAGACAGGGTTTCTCTGTGGCTTTGGAGCCTGTCCTGGAACTAGCTCTTGTAGACCAGGCTGGTCTCGAACTCACAAAGATCCGCCTGCCTCTGCCTCCCGAGTGCTGGGATTAAAGGCGTGTGCCACCACCGCCCGGCCCCTACTTTCCTATTTTTTTTTTTTTTTGGTTTTTCGAGACAGGGTTTCTCTGTGGCTTTGAGCCTGTCCTGGAACTAGCTCTTGTAGACCAGGCTGGTCTCGAACTCACAAAGATCCGCCTGCCTCTGCCTCCCGAGTGCTGGGATTAAAGGCGTGTGCCACCACCGCCCAGCCCTACTTTCCTATTTTTAAATCACAGTTATGATACAGCTTGTCCAAAAGCCCTGCTTTATGATAAATTCTGCTTAGAAATTTGTGAGATGATTATAAATGATAAATTGCTTTTAATTCCAGTTTATCTCCTTTTGTACTTGTATTATAATTCTGCCCCATATATGACAATTCTACATGGGGAAATAGTTGCCTGAGACCAAGAAGATTCATGTTGTAGTCCTATCTGACACTGTGGGAAGATTAGATTGGATAAGCCGCACAGACACAAGACTCTCATTAATAGACTTGTAAATGAGACTACAAACATGTTCTTCTTGTACAATATGACTTTTAATTTAATAGCAAATATAGAGTGTAACATAAACTGATTTTTTAAAAAATTGTAGATATTTAATGAATGTATGTTAAAATATTTAGCTTAAGTTTTCATTTAGCAAATATCTTTTCTAGAAAACTCATCATGTTCCCAGTATCGGGCTGAATATTTTCTAAGTACTTTTTCTTTTAACCTCTGTAATCATTTGATGTGGCAGAGATCTACTTTTCTTGTACAAGAAACTAAAACTCAAATAAGTCAAGAAGTTGTCAAGGTCATTAGTCAAACTCAAAGCTCTATGTTCTTTGAAGGCTCGCATGCTCTTTTTGCCACTTAGTTAGTCCCTTGAAATGACACATTACACTATCCAACTACAAATTTAAAATTTTCTGTATATAGCCAGAGAATATAATAAAATACAACTGGTGAAATTGGTAGATCCAGGGTATGTGAGAAGCAGGATTGGCAAACTATAGGAACAAGATTCTTCAACCATGATTATGATGCTATATGAGGTTATGCTGCTGAATGTGGGCATTGAAAGATGTGGCAAAAGCCAAAAGGTTTGAAAAATTCAACAATAAAAATTTAGTTCAAAATCAAATATGCAACGAATCTGAGATGCTTCGACAATCAATATTTTACCATGTTGCATAGTAGGACTTTCCTCTAGTACTGGAAAAACAAAAGGGAGACCTATGAGAGTGGAAGGAAAGAAGAGTCTTTTGAGAAGAGGTAGTAAAATGTGTGTATGGGGGAAAGTGAGGGTGTAAGTAAGTGAGCACCAAGGAGTATGAGATCTTTACCCAGTGTAGGGCAAGAATTTCCACATAATCCTGAAGAAAGGTTTTTTTAAAAGGCCTTCTAAGGAGACAAAAGAACAGAGTCAAGCATGGCTTCTAGGTAGCAGCATTATCTCAGATAGGCTCTGCTTGCTTGCGGCAAGCAGAAGTATGGCTCCTTTAAGAGAGGCTTCCTAACTAAGCATTAGAAGCAAAAATCATGCAGCTTTTAAAAGAGGCCCTGTCACCAAACACATAAACGGTGTTCATGAGCAGTCCAATGGCATGCTTCTTGGTGGTGGCATGGACCTAGAAACTCTACAGAGTTGTGGTAAAAACAAACAAAAAACAAACAAACAAAATACTGTTCCCTCCCACCAGTACCTCTATCAGGAAGCCAAGGAGTAGGTTGCATCCAGTTTTCAATGCCATGGCTTTAATCCTAGTCATGTCACTTAGCAAACTAAAGACTCAAGTGGTCAAAAAAAAAAAAAAAGACAGAGATATATAATAGAAGCAGGTTCAGAGAAAAAAAACAAAAATGCCTCTAAATTGTTTAGAGTGTGTTTAAAAATACACATAAACTTGGGAGAGAAAAGAAAAAGGATATAGAATGTCCTTTAGAAGAGAGAGAGAGAGAGAGAGAGAGAGAGAGAGAGAGAGAGAGAGAGAGAGAGAGGTTGGGTGTCGTGACACATGCCTTTAATTCCAGCACTTGGGAAGCAGAGGCAGGCAGATCTGTGAGTTTAAGGATAGCTTGGTCTACAGAGTCCATTCCAGAACAGCCAAAGATATACCAAGTATCCCTGACTCAAAAAAATAAAAATAAAAGAAATAGAGTTTAAAAAAGCAATATAAAGATGGAAAATACACAGAGAATCTGGATACTGTTTGTTATTGTATTGTCTGTGAATTGTTTGGCTGCTGAGGAAGGAATACTAGCTGCTAAGAGAAAACTGATTATAAATATTGCCAGATTAATTCAATCTATGTATTTTGAAAATGCCTTGACTTCAAAATGTAAGTCAAAATATATGTTACTTTGGAAAAGACGGATTTATTTTGGTTTAAGAAAAGTAAGGTATGATCGAGGAAGACCCTGTAAATAATCTCCAGTGAGAACAGATGGCCCAGAAGATCCAACATTTTAGAGCACCTCTGTTGCAGTTTCCTCTGAGTTCTGTATCCAGAACAGCTTCAAAACTGTTGGCTGGGATGATCTAGCCTCAGAAAATCCTCTAGGCAAGTCTTGACCATAATCCTAAATCTTCTTTAGTTCCCCATAAAATTTTCAGTGCCCATAATCAACAAAAAGTAGCCTAGAAAACTATGCCTACATTCCCCCAAAAATGAATTATGGATCTTTGTCTTTATTTAGAGTGTTTATTGACGGTTGTTGATAATGGTAAGAAAAAAAAAAGCTAAACAAAGGAGATTAAATTCAAGGTTCTTGCTTTGAAAGGAAAAAACGGGGAAGTGATATGGAATAATCCTCTTGTACCTCGTAATGTGTTGTCACTTGTATTGGTTTAATAAAATGCTGATTGGTCAGTAGCCAGGCAGGAAATACAGACAGGGTGACCAGACTAAGAGAATTCTGAGAGGATGAAAGTCTCAGTCTGCAGTCACCAGTCAGAAGCAGAGGATACACGATGAGAGTGCCTCACTGATGAAAGGTACCAAGCTACATAGCTAACATAGACAAGAGTTATGGGTGAATTTAAGTTGTAAGAGATAGTTGCTAATAAGCCTGATCAAATAGGCCAAGTAGTTTATAACTGTTATAAGTCTCTGCGTGTTTCTTTGGGACTGAATGGCTGTGGGTCCCAGCTGGACAGAAACTTCCATCTACAATTGGGGAGGGTAGGGAAAGTGTTAATCAACAAAAGTAAAGATTTATTGAAAGGTTATAAGGAAATTTGACATTTGAGTAAGCTAACCAAAAAAAATAGTAATTTTAAAAATTTGAAAGTGAAGCTCCCAGCATAGATATATAATGGTATTCCCTGAATCCATAGGTTATTAAATGAAAACTCAGTGCAAACAATGAACCACCTTCCACTGAGCTGTTGATCAGAAAGGTCTCAGAGGTTTTCCAAATAATAAAGACATTTTCCTGTCAGTTGGTTGCCCACTGAACCAATGCTTAAGACATCACCTGCCTTGGTCACAGTATAGAGAGAACAAAAGCAGTCACAGGACAGAGAGAACAAAAGCTGGGCCTGAAGCTTGCACCCACCTTGCTTACAGGTGCTATGGAGTCCAATTGTCACCAATTAACCTATTCAGCTGTGGACCTCATGTGTAGTAAAGGTGACCAGTCATGTACGAAGTGCTCACTCTTGTAATAGTGGCAAGTTTGTTGGAATACTAATAACTAATTGAATTTGATGCCTTCTCCACAGAAGAGCATTCACATCTGGTATTATAAAGAAGCTTTAAACCCTGTAGCTGGTACAGATGTAGGCCAAGAATGGAAGCTAGGTTGATATATTACTAAATGGACACAGTATTCCAATAAAATTGCTTCTTAAGTAATTATATTTATGTTCATAGATTAGTGTTACTGTTATGGTTGCTCAGAGCTGTATTTCTGACATTGCTAACATTTAAGAGGCAGGAGGACTAGTATGACTTTAAGGCCAGCCTAGGATACATAGTGAGCTCTAGGCCATCTTTCCCTACATAAGTAAGACCTGGTCTCAGAAATCAAAATAAAAGAAAAACTCTGTAAACCATAGTGTTTTGATTATATAAAACAAAGATTTAAATATTTTCTTACTAGAAGGCTTCAGTATGTAAATCTTGAATTATTATATGTTTGTATTATGCTGTGTTAAAATGTTTCATTTTAAAATTTCTGTTTGAACTTTTGACTAAAGTTTCAGTAAAAATTGTTCAATGAATTTAATTTCTAACAATCTAAAAATGTTCTAAAATATATTTGTGCAGTTTTGCTATGTCATTATGCAAGGTAGCATTCAGGATTAAACCAATCAACTCTGAAAAACATTGAAATTGCTCTATATCATGTAGTATCAAATATTTATTCAAAACAGATTAATATCATAAGTATATGAATTTGTTTAATCTTTAAAATATGGTATTTTATATAAATTTGTTTCATCTGTAATATATGATAAAACTGTATAAGTACAAAGAAATAATTATAAAAAATCTTTTTTATTTATTATTAGTAAAGCATTTGTGTACCTACCTCTCTTATATACCCAGTGATGATATGAAAATATATTAGATGAAAGGAGGTTACAAATTATAAGGTTTACGAAGCCCTGACATGTTGCGATTGCCAAAATACTTTGAAAGAATTGCCCTCATATGTCTCCCAAAGTACAGGGAAAAGTACATGTAATCCTCCTGACACATAAGGCTTCATTTTTCCATTTGAATGGCAAAACTGTATATAATCTCAGCATAAAATTAAGTTTGTATAATAATAACATGTATTGTCTATTTCATTTTTCTAGCAATACTGTTAAAGCTTTCAATTTTCTTTTGGTCCAAAGAACTAAATAGTAATTTGATTTTTCATACTCCTCTATTCACAATCACCTCTTTTCTAAGGTACTCATTTGGATATAAACTGAAGACTTCAGTGTTAACAAATGGGTGAGATGGTAGTTTTGATAAATCTGTTGCTGGTGTGCATTTTTGACAGTAGCCTCTCACTCAAACCGAATCTGGAAAAACTCCCAAACATTTGCTAATTCTATCATTATGCCCTCCTGAACCCATAGGGGGGCCTGTGAATTTAGCAAACTTAAAATTGGTACAAATAAGAGCTGGGCAGTGGTGGCGCACGCCTTTAATCTGAGCACTCGGGAGGCAGAGGCAGGCGGATCTTTGTGAGTTTGAGACCAGCCTGGTCTACAAGAGCTAGTTCCAGCGCAGGTTCTGAAGCCACAGAGAAACCCTGTCTCAAAAAACAAAATGGTACAAATAGTACCAAGCAGTTTTTTTCTTCTGGCTGGCCATCCCTGCCCTACATTTCCCTGGGCTTGAGGCCAGTACATAGTCCGAGAAAGAAACAAACTTGTTGGTTCATACACTTGTTGAAAATTAATGTATGAGTACACAGGTGGGCAACATAGCAATAGGAAGGGCTGGAACTCTTCAGGGGTGAGGAGAAAACCTTAGATGCTGAAGTCCGACCTCTGAAATAAGAAACTTAAAGGGACCAGGTTTACTTTTATTTATCCTTTAAGATATTGGTCATAAAAAGGAAAGGGTTATCATAAGGATAATGGTCTCCTGTTCCTGTGCAAATGCTATGAGAAAGATCAGAATATCTATTTTCTGAAAAAAAGTATTGATCTTTTGTGAAAGTTCAGTGACAAAGATCAACATTTTGCTAGATGATGAATATACACTGAGCCATTTTGCCTGCTACACATAATTTTTAGTCAAGCAACAGGTACACCATGCTCTACTAACAATTTTTTTCTAATACAGGGAGCATAGACTTATTCTATACCATGGTGATCTACTAATTTGGGGGCCAAAACCAACCATTATAGTCATTTTGTTATTCTCTTTTCAAGGTATTCTTATTCTCACTAATAAACTGTATGACTATAAAACAGTAAGGCCATTATTTAAATAAATATCCAAGCACAATGACATTCTGAAAATTTTGTCCTTTTCAAAGCAGTTATCCCAGCTATCTACATAATAATTATCCCTTGCAAAATATCCGGGACAGATCGTCCAGATGGTTTATCATTGTATTATGCTCAGTAAAGGTGATTCATTGAAAACAGAATGAAACATTCATTTGAATAAGTGTTTGACTTTCACAGGTATTTACAAATCAGGAGGAACCCTTCCCGTAATTGTGTTGTGAATTGGGGCTCGGTAAGTATGGTTAGAGAAGATAGGCAGTGACTTTAACAGCCTGGAGAACTTCTCTGACAGCTACTTCTGGAATCAGCTGTCTGAGTCACACACGGAAATGACTGTTATTACAGCATCTTACTGTGAGATATGTTCGTACAGCTGAGTGGAAAAGCATCTCAGCATCCCATTTTCTTTGCACAGGTTTCCTAAGCTGACTCCTGAGTATAGTGCTTCTATATTAGACTGAAATGCGCTAAAAGGTTGGAAAGAATATGGCACCTGTTTTGCAGCTTTGTTATAAAAAGGATGAAAATGGGGAATTCTGAGGATGGGACTATGGTGAGGTACAGTATATTAGATGAAATGCAATGAAAGCTTGTATCCTATGGTCTTCGACTCCATCATCATTTTCAAATATAACTACGCTATGAACCAGTCCATTAAGCTGCAGGTTTTTAATGAATGCTTTTTTTATCTATCTAAGACAATTTTTTTTCTCATTTTATATAGCAAGCCCAGTTCCCTCTCCCTCCTCTCCTCCTGCTCCCCCTATCCTCATCCTCCACCCATGCCACTCCATGCTTTTTAACTAGTGCTAAAGTAGTGCAGCCAAATAGCTTTCTTAAAAAACATTTGCAATACCAGTTCTAACAGTTAAGAAATTAAGCTTTTAGAATGGGTTCATATAATATCACATGGTAAGTCTAGTCAAGAAAACCACTTTTAAAATATTCTGACTTAGTGACCATTTATGAAATTAGTCTACTCTCTCACACCTCAGGGGCATCATTCTGTAGGTGAATTTTCTTTTCTTTTTCTTTCTTTTTTTTTTTTGGTTTTTAGAGACAGGGTTTCTCTGTAGTTTTGGAGCATGTCTTGGAACTAGCTCTTGTAGCCCAGGCTGGCCTCGAACTCACAGCGATCCGCCTGCCTCTGCCTCCCGAGTGCTGGGATTAAAGTCATGCACCACCACCACTGGGCTTGTCAGTGAATTTTCTAAAATTGGGCATGGATATAAGTTTGAGATAAAAGCAGCTGAGATCCAGCAGAGACAGGAAAAGTTCTCTACCTACTCTTTAGGACCTAAAAGAGAAAAGTCAAATTTCTTCTTAATTATAAGGGGGATTTCCATTTGCAATGGTATCTCTTACTGAGAAGTGAGCTGTATGTCAAGACACAATTTATATCACTTGAAAAACTCTCATCCTCATCACAAAAGAACTCATATTTATCCTGCATTTCCTGTCCATTGTGTGACTTTGTAAATTTTCTCACATGTGCCAAATCACAAATGCCAATTTTCTTTGTTTAACCTTGGATGGTATATGAGTCTCAATTATCTGGCATATTCATTTGCTATATTTTTTTCATTTTAGACACATTTTAATTTGCTTTTTGTCACCTGGAAGATAGAGAAAAAATAGTTTCACCCCCCTACAAGAAAAAGGGTAGAAGCATAACATGATTTGTTCTAGATCTGTTCAAAGGGCTTTTAAGATGACTCTAAACCCAAATGTAGTCCTCCTGAGTTGACTTGTCCAAGAACACAAGCCCAGCTACTTTGCTAATGTTGAGGCAGAGAGACAGGTGGTTAACCTCAGAAGAGAAACTGTACCTGTTGTCCAGTAAAGAAAATGGAAGGACACAAAATTTGAAAACATGCAGTTGCCATTTGTTTACCTGAAGGTGTCAGGCATTCTACCATATGCCTCCGATTGATACATTGAATTTATGACTGAGTAAGATATAACTTCTGAATCATTGGGGAAAGGAAAGGAGAGCAGTTGGGAGAAGACCTTCTCTTTTCTGGCATCAACTTAATGAAAAACTCAAGCATGTCTGTGAATAGGCAGCCCTATCACAAAATCTGCCTAAATGAGAAAGACATCATACTTCTAGCAAGCTGCCTCACACTTTATCCTTATGGTACTTGTGTCCCAAGGAATATGTTCACTTATTTGTTTGTTACTGTTTCCTTACCATGGCTGTGATAAAATATTCTGGTTGAAAGCAGTGTAAGGGAAGAAATGGCACAATATATCAAGTGAGGGAAGTTAAGGCAGAAACTCCAGGAGAAACTAAGAGAAATGGAGGATGCTGCTTGCTGACACACTTTTAGGCTCATGCCAACAAACTCTCTTATGCAGATGGGGACCTCCTACCCAGGTAATAGTACAGACCGGACTAGGCTCTTCTACATAAGTTAACCATTAAAACAATTCCCACCACTATGCTTGCTCTGTGGTTAAGGATACACTTAGTATGTACAGACCCTATATTAATTCCTAACAGTAAAACTCCCTCTGGCCCAGGAGACTTCTCAGTGAAGACAGGGGGTAGTAAGTTTATTTTTTATAAGCAACAAATCAGTATGCGATATGCTAAGGGACAGTGGTCTGTACACTGTCATTTGCATTTAGGAGCCATGCAGGAAGTATAGGTGGGGCAACCATGCAGGAAGTAGAGGTGGGGGCAACAATAATTCTGGGAAGAGGGAAGTTTCAGTCTACAGTTATCACCCAGATGCAAAGGAAGCCAGACACAGACCAAAAATGGTACCAAGACACATGACTAACCCAGACAAGATTTATGGTCTGATATATGTTATAAGAATTAATTAATAAAAAAACTGAGCTACTGGCCCAATCAGTTTATAATTAATGTAGGCCACTGTGTGTTTATTGGGACAAAATGGATGTGGGACCTGGTGGGAAAGAAATCTCAGTCCACAATAATACATCATAGAGAATTTACTAGAGCCTGTAAAGATGAGAAGTCTTCTGGCTATTCCATATAACAAAGTGGATGCATGTTCTATTTTCATTCCAGCATAGAATTGCTAATTTCTTTCTATCTTTATGATTAAAGTTAGGCTTTACCTGTTTTAATCAGGTGCCTTCTCAAGTTACGATTAAATTCTCCCTCTGGAAACTGGGAGATAGAACATTATCTTCTTTGATGATTACAATTCAACAAGGTGGGTCTCCAGTCCTAGAGGAAATGCTCCTAAATTGTGAGACTGGAAAAAGCTTTTATAACCACTATAAAAGGTGCAATTGAAAAGAGCAGAGAATGAAATTCTGAAATCAAAAGGAAAAAGATATCCTCTTTCTTATTTTCAATGAGGATAATTTAAGATCTTATTTTCATTTCTTTCATTATATTCACCCAATGATCAAATAGTAAAAAATAAGTGGGTATTCATATCAATATTAACATGTTTTGATGAAGCCATCATGAAAAAAAATAGTAAATAGACCTTGTTCTAATCTCAGGGCAACTGTTTTTGAGATAGATCCTGAACAATGAGCAGGAATTGGTTTATTTTTTAAGACGTCTTCGTGTGTGTGTGTGTGTGTGTGTGTGTGTGTGTGTGTGTTCGCGCGTGTATACACATGCATACGCACACATGCACATGTGTCTGTGTAGGTCAGAAAAGGATTTAGATCTCCTGGAGCTAGAGTTCGAGTTGGATGTGACCTACCTAATGCTAGAAACCAATTCTTGGTCCTCTGATAAAAAAAAAGCAAGCACTCTTAACTATTGGGCCATATCTTTATCTCCCAGAATTCATTACTTGAAACTTAAGAAGAGGTTTCTGCTTTCTGCTGTTCCAGAAATTAGTAACACTTATGAAAGTTTTGAAGTACAAGAGAACTTACTCCCAGTCAACTAAAAGTTCTATTGGCTATTGCTAGAACAAAGTGAATTAGAGACCAAGTGATTCATTTATAGCTTGAGTTACACCAAAACAAGGGAAATATGAAAATAAGAAAAACAGAAATTTCTTCTAAAACTGAAGTTTTAAGGGTAACAACTAGACAATGAGATGATAAAGATCACACATCTAATATAAAGTGAATTCTGTTATAGAAGCCATAACAATGACTGAACTGAAATTAAAGAGGGTTTATCACTTACCTTGAACAATTCCATTTTTTTCCCACTGAAAACTGTTTTTCCACTGAGTTATTTTTTCTCCCAAGTTTATTTCAAAAGTAACAGACACAGTGAGCCAAGTAGGCAACTGTATTAGGATAGGACCAGAAACTGCCCTTTAACAGTAGTGAATTTTCTACCGAACTTGAATGCAGCCCTGAGATATCCCACATCCAGGACAGTTTGACCAAGCTACTTGGCTACATATACTTCATGACTTTCCACCTCCACCTCTTTTCCCTTCACGTAATCTTGGTGATATCATTAGTACCTCAAAGACAGAACTTAAGTCTCTTGACTACTATTTCTCCTGGTCTGGCCACACAGAAATCAATTTCTTTCTTGTTTCAACTGCCACTCACCTCTCTGATTCTTTTCATTGATACAAGCAGATGAACCTGCTACTATGGGACCTCTGGAGTCATGCTTTTTGCCTTAAGACTCTGGTAATAAATCATTAAAGTAACTATAGAAAGTAACGAAGAAAATCAATCGGTTTGAAAAAATAGAAATGAAGCACTCTTGAAACTAGCAGACATAATCTTAAATAAGCAGTATCCAGCATGTCCCAATCCAAAGATAAAATGTTTTGTTTACTGATTAAACTCTATATGATGTTTATTAAACTCCTTTAGCAGGTCTGTGGGGGAGAAAATGAGCCATGGAAAGATGCAGTCTTGTCCCACATGACAAGTCTATTCTTTAACATCAAATTACTGTAAACTAGTAATATGAGCTTAATGTAAATTTGTTGAAAATTTTATTTTATGCCTGAAAAACTGAAATCCCTTCTTTTGACTTTGTGTTTTTCTAGGCAACCCCTGGCCTTCCTCATATTTGCTATCCATGTCGCTTTTCAAATTCTCTGAGAAAATTCAGTGCCATGATTAAATATTCACCATTTTTCCTTCACTTACAGGGATTTGACCCATTTTATCTTTGCTGGTATTTATTTGCTTAACCAGACTCTTCTTTTTTAGTAAATATATTAAGTGTGTTGATGTTATCTACCTGAACCCCACAAGTTGTTCAAAATTAGTAGATGTTAAACAGTTATTTGGCCCCCATAAATTCATATGTTTGAATCTTTGGTCCTCCATTAATGAAATTGTTTGAGAAGCATTAGAAGGTGTTGCGTTATTGGAGTGGGCATGGCTTTTTGGAAGTAAGTGTGCCACTAGTGATGGGCTTTGAGGTTTCAAATGCCCCTGTCATGCCAAATCTCACTTTTCTCTGTCTTTCTCAGTCTTGCACTCTCTCTCCCTCTTTCTTTGCCAGCCTTCCTGCCTGCAGACAGGGATGTAAGCTGTCAGCTCCATGCCCACCTGTATGTTACTATGCTTCCTGCCATAATGATCAAGGAATAACCCTCTGAAGCTGTAAGAAAGCCCCCTATTAAGTGTTTTTCGCTTCTATGTGTTACCTTAGTCATGTCTTATCTTCACAGCAATAGAAAAGTTACTAAGACACTAGGTTAGAGAGTGAATTAAGGTTGTTTCTATCTTCTATTACCTGATCCCGACTGTTACTAAAGTACAGAAAGATAATGTCTGCTTACTTCTAACATCCTTGTGGATATTCATTTGCTTATGATCAGATAAGATAAATTCTTTCCTGACTCCTCCTTTCAACACAGTTTTAGCTCAACTGCATTATTATAGCACACACACACTTACATACTTGAATAGAGCAAGCAGGTATACATGCACATCCTCTTATTTTGGTTCTTAAATGAATTTCTTGAGTTCTCACATGTCAATGTCTAGGCCTGAGAATCAGGACTAGTAAAACTATTTACTTTTATAGACAGTTGCATAACCAAACATTTTTGTTCATTCTTACCTTTCCCTCTCAGACAAACAGGCTTCATGTACTTGATACAAAGCTAGTAAATAATCTTAATTTTTAAAACCTCACTCTGTAATGGAATAGAAAAAAATAACACCTAATAGCTGTAATGATTTGGTGATTAACATTAATAATAGAACTTTATATAGACTGTGACACAGAAAAATAAATGTTTCTGGCTTTACTACAGGAGAGGCCAACTATTGTCTGGACTATCATTAGTTTATAGCTGCCTCCTGCAAATGCTAAAAAAGGCACAGTCACAAGTGAAAAAGCTAACAAGGTTTATTTGATGTTAATGAATGCTTTAGAGAAAAAATGAAAATCCCAAAAAAGTAATGAAAAATAGGCATTATGTTTTACTTTTACAATTGGTAACAACTTGTTCAGAGATTACTAGGCAAATAGAAAACAAGATTTAGGGTTTGTGGGAGGATAGATTTGTTTGAGAAACTAGAGGTAAGGTAAGGCATTAGTAAGATGTGTTTCTGTTGCCTCATCTTAGAACTTCGTCTCTGATGAAAAATATTGTTTTCTTCACCCTGTTATAAGAGAGAGACACCTTTTTTAAAAAATGATTTTGAAATTATAATTACATTTCTCCCTTTCCTTTCCTCCCTTAGACTCCCACATATACTTCCCCATTATTATTCAAATTCATGGCCTCTTTTTTACTGTTATTGAATGCATATATATATATATATATATCTACACACATACTTATTTCTAAATATGTCATAATTGGTCCTGATAATGTACCTTGTTTATATGTTTTCAGAAAAAATTGTTTAGCACTGTACAAGAGGTACTCTTTATATCCACAACAGAATTATGTCCTGAAAGTGAGCATTATTTGTATTTCATCCTCATAAAATACAAAGCATAGTCAATATCACTAACATCTCCATCAGAAATAACAGCACAGTTTTCATTTCTTAAACTAACTGTTACCAATTTTCACTACTGACATAAACACAACTAAAGATTAAAGCTTTTAAAATAGCATGTTGAACTTCAAAGCAGATTTGTTAGATATAATTAAAAAAGCAAAGGAAGTTTATCCCCTAACAACTTTTACTGCTTATTAGATTATTATCAGTGAACAGTTGCAGGATGTTCAGTATAGGGCAATTGAACTAGAGAGAGGTGGAAATTTTCACTGGTTAATGTATCACTTCACCAGTGAAAAAGGAACGTTATCTTCAGCTTGAGACAAAATGCATCAATTCCTCAAATCTTCATCTGCTTGGAATCCAATCAATGAGCTAGCCAAGGTCTTTGTTTTATTGAGATAAAAGTGTCTCTCCGTAAGCTTCTGTATAATCTAAATGACCAGTTTCTTTATGAAACATGAAAGAACATCACTGACAGAGGAATCAGAAATTATTTGGATCTATATTTCAATTCAGATCTCTTCAGTTATTGCTGATAAAGGGATCTTTACTGTGTAATAGCAGACAGTTCCATATCACAGTATAATTGAAATCTATTCACCCAAGCTCACTCTTTGTAAAATGTACCCTTCATAACCTTGCAAACTCTCAGGAGAATAATTTCTTACAACCTGCATCATAAGCTGTTTCACTTTTATTAGATCTGTCAAAAATTCAGTCTAGTTTGATGGTCATGGTTTTAATATTTCTTCAAGTTAGAAAAGGAAAACAATTTCTTTTATTGCTAAAGTCATTTCTGTTGTCTCTCCTCTTCTTAAAGTAATCAGTTTTCTTTTTTTTAATTTTTATTGTTAAAAGAAAAATTTACATTTACTCCCCTTGTTCCTGGCCCTCTAACTCCCCCACTACCCCACTTCCCTCCCCCTGCTTCCTTATGATGGTGCAGGATACCCTGTCCTATGGGAAGCCCAAGGCCCTCCCCCCTCCATCTCAGTCAACTAACTTAATTCTTATGCAATCAATAAATT
>JAQHUG010000075.1:7241411-7258120 GCA_028555095.1 Dicrostonyx torquatus | reverse complement strand
GGGGTGGTGGGGGAGCGGGGGGGGGCGGGACAAGGGGAGTAAATGTAAATTTTTCTTTTAACAATAAAAAAAAAGAAATGGGAAATCGATTTTCAGATAGTCCACCTCTACTTAAAAAATAATTAAGATTATAAAATAATTAAACATTTCTGCCGTCCCTTTCTTTCCTCCAAACATCTCCCACACCCTTCTTTACTCTATTTCAAATTCATGTCCTCTTTTTCATTAACTTTTTATCACATACATATATGCATATATTGCATGTGTATTCCTAAATATAACTTGCTAAGTCTGTAGAATGTTAGTTGTATGTATGTTTACAGGGCTGACCATTTGGTATTGGAAATACAAATGTGGTGTGCTTTTCCTTGGGAGGACTATGTCTCCCTCTCTCAGTATTCATTAGTTGTCTGTAGTTCTTTGTTTAGGTTTCATGCATCCTCGACTTTCTCTGACAACTTTGGGTGTTTGCTGGTGTTGTCCTCATTCATCTCATGTTTAAGCAATCATATTAATCATCTTTTATGGCATATTTATTGGTGTTGTCCTCATTCAGTTCGTGTTTAAGAAATCACATTGGTAAGCCTCCATGGGTAGTTTAGTAGTTATCTTTGTTTTATTTTGATGAATGTGATAGTGGACCAAGGGCTTATAGGGTTAGAAGACTGGAGAAATAATAACTTTTTACAATAAGCAAGGGTTTTAAAGGTAAGGAAATGAAGAATATGAAGATGTGCTTAGAAAATGAGCCCCAGAGCTTTGATAAAATATGAAAGGAAAAACTTCTGAGGGAGTAAAATATAAAAGATACCAAAGGAATTGCAGCAGGAAAAAAATTGGGCAATTAGAGAAGCATTAGAGTAAAAGGAAGTAAGCAAGGAAAATGGTTATATTTTTAATCAATACCACTTTTTGTTGCTTACATGTAATAATGAGCTATAATTTACTATGGATTATTATGTTTAGTTTCAGAAGTATAAGGCTCTGATCTTCATAAGTTTGAACTCCATATTATATATAGAAATCAATAAAAAGATAATGTCCTCTGATGAAAGAAAGCAGTTTTGCCTCAGCAATCCAGTCACAATGCTGGCAGAAAAGGGGTAGATTAAGATGAGATGTTGGATCTTTTAACAGAGTTTATTTGAAGTGGTGGCAGAATTTCAAGCGAAATAAAAGAGATTCTGCCAGTAGAATCAATTCAGAAATTAAGGCCTAGTAGGAATATGTGGTGGGAGAGTGAATAGGAGGGTTTACCTCAAATTCTAAGGTGCTAGAAATTTGAGAGCATTGTGTACCTTAGAGTAGAAAGCATAGGAGACAGACATATAGAGGAAAGAAAGAGGAGAGAGAGAGAGAGAGAGAGAGAGAGAGAGAGAGAGAGAGAGAGAGAGAGAGAGAGAGAGAGAAGAGATGCTGGGGGAAGGAATCAAATGACATGTTTGAGTTTGAAGTTAGTATTTGGCACTATTCTAAATGCTGGGATTACAAAGATGGTTCAAACATATTCTCTACTCTCAAGTTCACAGTCAAGTCCAGGGGAATAAATTTCCAAGGAAATAATTACAGTATACATTATAAAGCATTATGAGACAAAATAGACAAACATTTACAAGGTTCTGGATATATGCTTAGAAATGTTTAAAATCGTTAATCTTACTGTGGGCTGTAGCTCCATATACAGTGTATATTTAGCATGATAAAGCCTGCAGATCCCTAACACCAAAATCACAAACATAAGTAGCTAATAAGGGCTTCATGCTATTGTAATTTAAAAATCTTAACAAGTAGGATTTAAAACAGATACTGTCTATTGTTAAAGATGATCTGGACATTAGAATACTTGCCTGTACCCATTTATTCAACTAAATGATGTTATAAAATATTTGAAAAAGCTTCTAAAATTTTCCTAAGATAGCTTGAATTTTATGTTAATAAATACTGGACTGTATCCACATTAATTATGTGACTGCATCAAATTGGTTTTCATAAATAATCTGGGAATCATTTAATTTATATGAGGTAGGAGGCTGGAGGAATGGTTCACCAGTTAAGAGTACTAGCTTTTCTTCCAGATGACCAGTGCTTGATTCCCAGCATACACATTACAGCTCAAAATCTTTATTAATTATAATCTTACAGTATCCAATGACCCTATTCTGGCCTATGTGTGCATCAAGCATACATGTGGGGCACAGGTTCACACAAGTTATTCGTATACTTAAATAAAAATACATCTTTAAAAATGAACAATATGTATATATATATATATATGGAAATGAGTATATGTAATATACAAATAGGATACTATTTTCAATAAAGGATGTAGCATCTTTGGACCTTGGTATCTTTGGTAGTTCCTTGAGTCAGTCTCTCAGATACTGACAGGCAAGTATTCTAATGTCAAGATCATCTTTAACAAGAGGCTATTGAGGCACAGGGAGTTTGTGTGATTTGGCTAATGCTGCACACCTGTGAGTAGCAAAGAAGCTAGGTAGTCTGGCTCCAGAACCTTTGCAGGTATCCACCACACTTTAAAGAAACAAACTGTAGAGCTTCAGGTATTTGGCTCGATACTGAGAAATGTAAAGGGAATTGTCAGGTATTAACCTGGAGAAGGGTATCTTAGACCAGGGGAAAATACAGATTTCTTAAGTAAGTTGATAAACCTGGGATTTAATATAGCATATTTATTTGTAACACAGCTGTTGATGGTCTCCTAAAAAAAAACTCTGTTTTCAGCTACTTTATTTTTCGCAGATTTATTAAATTATCAGAAGTAGTTTCCATTCAGTTGAATGTTTTTCGGCTATTAGCTAAAATCTATCTAAAATTTTCTTCTCAACCACAGGTACATCATAAAACTTTCCCAAATTAGTACAACCAGAAAAGCAAAGCTAAAATAACCCTAACAGCAATAGTTGCTTGCTGTTTTTCTTTATTCACCAATTAATGGTGTTTATCTAAGCTCAAAACACCTTATATGCTCTGTCAGGAAGTTGTTAATTTAACATGTAGCTGGTGGTTCTGCCTTCTCTCCTAACTTCATACAGCAATCATCAATCCCAGCTTTCCTCCCGTATTCCCCGGTTATCCTGCCCTTTTCTCTGCTCATGAAATCAACTTTCATTATCAATCCCTAGCCTACTCCCAGCACCAACCAACAGCACCAGAATGATAAAACAGAGAACACAACCAGAGAAGGTTGTTTTTCATGCTGATGTGTGACAGGGTAGTTATTCCGTTTCACGGAGGTGACTAGTATGGAGATGAGTTTGGAGCCTGGCTGTCATACCCAAGTTTCACTTTTAAAATATGATCTGGGGGACTAGAGAGATGGCTCAGAGGTTAAGAGCACTGACTCCTCACCAGAGGTCCTGAGTTCAATTCCCAGCAACCACATGGTGGCTCAAAGCCATCTATAATGAGATCTGGTGCCTTCTTCTGGCATGCAAGCATACATAATAAACAAATAAATAAATAAAAATAAAATATGATCTGTTGTGGGAATCTTTTCCATTACTTTCTCTTTTTTTTTTGTTCTATCCTTCCATCCTACTGAGAAGGATGAAAAGTGAAACTGTCCTGCTCCATCTTTAAGAGTTCTATTTTCCTCTTCACTAATCTTGTCTCAACAAATTGTATTAGAAATGAGTTTGTTGTGTTTGCCTATGGAAAAACACTCCCTTTTAGTGGCAGTAATTGTCAAGAGAGGTGAGAGGAAGGCTGTCAAGCATATTTATTACACTTCCAATGACTCATGTGTTAATAGCCTAAATGCCTCACTCAGGGCCAGATGAGAACCTTGCACATAGATCAGAAAAGGATTAAAAGCAACAATTACTTTAGTAAGAAAGAAAAGTAAAATGAGAGTTATTCTTTTCTTTATTAGATTTTTTTAAAAAAATACCAATCCAAAATTCCACTCCCTCCCCTCCTCCCATTCCCTCCATACACCCTCCCACCCCACCCCCTCTAATCCGAAGAGAGGGTAATTCATTTTGTTTGTGGAGAATCCAAGGAAGTCCCTACTACATTTAGGCTGAGCAAGGAATACATACAAAGAGAATAGGATCCCAAAAAGCCAGCACAAGCAGTAGTAATAAATCCTGGTGCCACTGGCAGTGGCCCCTCAGTCTGCCCCAGCCATACACCTGCCAGCCACATTCAGCGGGACTAATTTGGTCCTATGAGAGAACTGTTTTGAGAGAGTGTATTTAATTCAAATTTCCTTTTGTTGTATTTGTCTGTTGGCTTTTAAATTTTAAAACAGAGTGCTGTATATCCATCTCACCTTATCTTTATGATATATATGTTTGAATACAGGAAAGATATTGCTCCTATTGTAGCAAAAGTTGAAGTCTAAGAGGAAGAATATCACATTTTTTATTGTTACAGAGCAACAATATCTAGACCATTTCTATAGGGCATAAGAACGCCACTTACAATTTCTGTTTTGAGACAACCTTCTCATGTAGGGATCCTGAAAGAAGCAATTGCTAAGAGAAACCTTATATTGAGTCTGAGCTGTCGACCGAAAGACAAGTGCAAGGTAGTAGTATAAGACATGCTTAAATCTGAGCATGGTGACTGACGTCTATAACTCTAGCAGAGGCAAGATAATCATGATTTCCAAGTTTACCAAGGATAACAGAGTGGATTTAAAACTCCTGAAAGAGTCTCATTTCTGGACCACTTTACTGTTTTACCTCAGGGGAGGATCCACCCCATCTTCAACTCATTTCATAGGACTAATTTATTCCAAGTCAGTTATCATTTCATTAGACAAAACAATGTAAGTTAAAATAAAAATTTGCTCAACAACTTAAAAAGAAGATGTAGGGATAACAATGGTTATGAAACTTTGAAATTTTAAATTGTGCACTAAAAAAGAAAAAACGAACACGGAAGAATGCACACATGTAGTAATGGTGAAACAGCAATAGCAAACACAAGAATTAGCAATGGATCAGAAAATTTGGATTGTGTAATAGTTTACAGAATTTTTTTTCTTTCCAGTAGAAAAATTTACTTGGGCATCTAAAATAGGATAGAAAATTGCTTGTCTGCAAATGATGTGCAATGATGCAGGAAGCATTCTGTAGGCTCAAAAATACAAACGGGCTAAAAATAAAAGCATGCAAAAATATACACTGCCAATTGTGAGATGGTGTTGAAGCTTGGAATACCTGAGGCACCTGGTAGTAGTGACGCCATCTATCCTTGGTGCATGAACTAGGTTGTTGGAGTACATTCCCCATGGTGGGATGCCATGCTCAACCTTAATGCAGGGGGAGGGACTTGGTCCTGCCCCAACTTAATGTGCCAGACATCATTGACTTGCCATGGGAGCCCTTATGCATTGGAAGGAGTGGATGGAGGGTTGGGGTAGAAGGTGAGGGGGGTGGGAGGAGGGCTGTGAGGAAAAAACTGTGGTGGGAATGTAAAATGAAGTTAAAAAAATAAATAAGTAAAAATTAAATTGAAAAAGAATAGGGAAAAATGAAACCAGGTAACTCTAGTTGTTTTTATATTACACATATAAGCCCTCTCTCTCACACACACAACACACACACACACATACACACAAATCCAAAAAGATTTTATTTGTTTGGGATTTTTGGCAGATGAAAGAGGAGAGAAGTATTAATTTCTACTTTAATTAAAACACATTCATGCACATCTCTGAATTCAAGGCTAGCCTGGTCTAAAGAGTGAGTTCCAGGACAGCCAACGTCATGCAGAGAAACCCTGTCTCAAAGAGATCAAGCAGGCAAGCAAGCAAGCAAACAAAAATGTTCGGAAAGCATACATAATAAAAAAGTCTAAAACTTATTAAAGATTGAGTTTACTTATTAACAATACATTTTCAGTAATCTACATATTGTCTATATATAGGCAACGTCTTTCATGACCTAATGCTGATGGTGTGATACTTAGTGATGTCAACTTAACAGGATCTAGAATACACATAGGAGAGGGACCACTAACCATATCTGTGAGAGATTCTCTTGATTAGTGTGGTCTGAAGACCTCTGTACTCAGGTGCTGGACTACAGAAAAGGGAAAAAGTCAAATAAATACCACCATTCACCTGTGCTGAGGTTTTTAATAATTGGGGGCCCCAGCAGCGGGACCCAAAGTTGAGACGACATGGTCAGGTCTCCAATGGCGGTGGGTCCCCAGCTTGCACGGGAGACCATGGCTGCCAATGGCGGTGGCTGCGGCAGGCAGGCAGTATGAGACCAGAAGGATAGATAAAGTTATAAGCATTTATTAAGGTGGATTATGGAGGGGAAGAAATAGAAGGGGGGAGAGAGGGAGGGAAAGAAGGAAAAGAAGGAAAGAGGGGGTGGTGGGAAGGAAAGGAGCGGGAGAAGCTCCACTGCCTCTCCCAAGAGCAGTGGGTACAGAGAGAGAATGGAACTGCGAACTTCAGGCATACAAGCAGAAGAGGAGTGGGCGTGGCTCGCCCTTAAAGGGTTAGAATCATTACAACCTGCCTCAGCTTTCTGACTGGGAACAATGTGATTAGCAGTTCCCAAGGCCCGACTGCCTTCAACTCCTGCCTTGATTGAGTGTACCTTCAGAGTTTGAGCCAAAACCAACCCTATTCCCTGAAATTGTTTGTGTCAAGGTAGTTTTTCACTGCAACCAGAGAAGATCAGAATCTTAGGTACCTGTGAATAATCAGATGGAAATAACGAAAGGGCAGAAATCCATACAGGTCTGCAATGTTGAAAATGGGGATAGCTGCTAAGACTTGTGCTAATTTTAAAGGTTGAGGGGAGTATAATATTTTAAGAGATGTTTTTAATTAGAATGCATAATCTGTATTTGTTCATCTGCAAGCATATTTAGTGGTTCTGAGCTGTTGAAGATATTACAAGTGCCAAATATCATATATTAAAGGACACTATACTTAGATATTATGGCAGTATACAAAGACAAACTCCAAAGGTCTATTCCATAAGCCAGAAATTTTTCTTGCAAATACAATAAAGGGCAGCCAATCTTTGTGTATGTTTGTGTGCATGAGGAGTGTTTGTGTGTATGTTCTTGGGTAAATCTATGTGTACCTGTGGATACTATATTGGGACACTCCCACCATTGCAGCCAGGTGTGTGTGTGTGTGTGTGTGTGTGTGTGTGTGTGTGTGTGTGTGTGTGTGTGAGTGTGGTGCTGTGTAAATGTATGTGTACCTGTGGACACCATGTTTAGAATCTCCTTCCATTATCCCCAAACTTATTTACTTATTTGTGAGACAGGGTATCTTACTGGTTAAACATGGAGACCCCAGAAATTGCCTGTCTTCGACTCCTTGGTTACAGGTGATGCACTATCATTCTCAGCTTTTATGGAGGAGTTGGGGATCCAAACTTAAGCGCTAATGTTTGCACAGCAAGTATTTTACCAACTGAGCTATCTCCCCAGCCCCAAGTCAGTCATTTTAAACCAGATAGACTAAGCATCTTTCAATAATCTAAAAGCTTTGAACTTTGGAAAATCTGAAAAGAAATGGAACTACATGATAATATTCAGAGTACAATTGCCTGTCTTAGAAACCTAAAGATTTAGAACAAATCAACAGTATTTTCTCTTTGTAGTAGAGAAACCTACTTGGGCAATTAAAATAGATGGGCCTTCTGGAAACGGAATGTTTTAACATAACATTTGAAAATGTAGTATCTTGTAATAATTAAGAAGCAGTGGTCACTAGTGGTTCCAAGACCAGGCCTGTTGAATGGGTTTAAAAATTTTGTGATCACAAATAATATTTTACTGTAGGCCTGGGATGGAACAGTGATGTTCAGAGGAGTCCAGTAAGTGTTAATTGTTTACTATGCTGCATATCCATTATGTTAAGATTGAAGAGAGCAACAAAACTTCACTGAACCGGGGCTATAAAAAGAAAATATATTCACTAGATTAAAACAATGCTTATATTTGGAACTGTCTATTGAACAACTTAGTTTCTAGTTAAAAATTCTATTAAATTCTCCATCTTGAAGCATATGTATTTTATTATTTAATGGAAATATTGATTTTTATAGGTATCAACTCAGTACTTAATGTGATCTTAAATATGTATAAAAATTTTCAAAATACTATTTAGTATTTTAGAAAAACAGACCTTGTTATGCCTTTCATACTGTAGTTAATATTCTCTGCTGTTTTTTTTCTGCGGTTGCTTTGTTGGATTTTTTTTTCTCTTTCCCTTTGCTCTTCTGTAGTGATATTGATGAGTTCTCAGTCCTAATAAAAATTATTCCATTATGGTATGAATCATTAAATAATAAGTAATGTACATTAACCATAAATAAACCTCAAAATACATAGTATATGGACATAAAATATAGATAACTACATAATGATCCATAATTACATTATGCCAGATATGTAGTTATTTTTATGAGAATAACTGTGTTTTCTTAGCACAAAAATTAACTACTGTTCAAATTTAGAAGAATTATGGTCATTTTAATACTATGAAATATAATTGCTAGTAAGTAAATTATTTGCTTCAAATATAATAAAAGAATTCAGTGACTATCATACTACATATCCGGTCCTATTCAAGGCACAAGATAGAAATAATATATTATCTCCTGTATATATAATCTTGCTGTTTACTTATTGTTTCTCCCAACAAAATATTAAAGTACATTGTGATAAATGCTACAATATATATTCATACAGTATATTACATGACCACTTGTGAGAGATAACTAACTCTCAAGTAGGATCAAGTAATGTTTCCTGAAATGTGCTACATGTAACACAACTCAAGAAATAACTATCTTCTTACAGAATCAATAGAGAGTTGACAAAATCCAAAATAGGAAAAATCAGGATGCACTCATGGAATTGAAAGAAGTTCAGTTTAGCTCAAAGAAAGAACAGAGAGATGAGGCATGAGCTGAGCGATCCATGAGTATCAGCAGTTGTGGGGGAGTATTAACTTTGATTGATTTATAAGCAGAACTGAGAAGTTGGGTCCCATTCCAAAAATATAAAAAAAAATCCTGTCTACAATAAAAATGGAAGCAATGAGTTGGTCTAATTTGGGCACAAATATCAGTTTGAATTTTATTTTTGCCCACACATTCAGTTTACATAGATTGATTTCCAGCTAGGGCAACATGGCATTTTGTGGGTCACAAAAAGTTGCATCACTGCCTTTTCATTTGGGAGTTATATTACAGTTAATCAGTGATAAAAAGAGGATACCAACACTATTTGGTTACCAGAGTTTTGTGATTGGGTTGGCTTATGCAAGGGAAGTCTCTTTCGGGAGTTTTACATAGAACTTCCATTTATATATGACTGTACATAGAATAAAACATGAAGTCATAAGCTTATTCTATCATCCATAAATAAATGAATTAGCAAGAGAGAAAGGAAAACTCTTGTTTTTTTTTTTTTTTTTTTGGTTTTTCGAGACAGGGTTTCTCTGTAGCTTTGGAGCCTGCACTGGAACTAGCTTTTGTAGACCAGGCTGGTCTCGAACTCACAAAGANCGAGACAGGGTTTCTCTGTAGCTTTGGAGCCTGCACTGGAACTAGCTTTTGTAGACCAGGCTGGTCTCGAACTCACAAAGATCCGCCTGCCTCTGCCTCCCGAGTGCTGGGATTAAAGGCGTGCGCCACCACCGCCCAGCAGGAAAACTCATCATTACACAGAATACCAAGTAATAAAGAAATAAACATATTAGAAAATCACAATTTGACAAGTTTCATAGCAGTGATTGCTTTGGGAAAGAATCTTAATGTAAAGCAAAGGTGCAAATGATGGAGCAGGAGGGGGCAATATTTAATTAGTCTCAGAGTATCTGACTGAGTTTCTGATTAATTTCAAAGTAACTCTGGTAACTTTACCACAGCAAAATCTGACAGAACTCATTCTAGTCAAGGCTCAGAGTTAGCACCACCGGTAATGGAGCAAATTGACATTCTAGTTTTCATGATATACAGTAATGAGAAAAACCAGTATTAACTCTTTGATTAAATATGATTTAAAAACTATATTTAATCAAGTGGAACCAAGAGGCAAAGCAGAACTGAACCGCTTTTGACAAAATAACTGCTCTGAAGCATTAAAAGTATGAAGGTTGTGAAAGAACAGGACATAAACTGATATTAATGGAGAAGAAGGTTTTATGAATATGAAAAACAATAAGATATCTTAGGAATGCAACTTGGATCAGATTTTTCTTTCTTTTCATATATGATAATTAGTAAAAATAAATAGGACCAAACATAATTTTGTTGCTTTTATGGTTCTGATTTTTCTAAGTATGCTGTACATAATGGATTGTGTGTTTTCTTATATTTATTTATTTGTGGTATGGTTGTATGTCTGTATTATACATTCCACACCCAGATGTTGAGGTCAGAGGAGTCTGTTTTCTCCTTCCACAACACAGGACCTGGGATAAAACTCAGGTCATCAGGCTTAGGTGCTGAAACATCTTACTGCTCCACATATGTGTGCTTTAAGAACCTGAATAGTATGCTGTTTCGAGACAGATTGAAATTGTCTATCCAACCTTCCCTAATATGGCTCTAGAAAAATTCCCTCTGTATCTGCCTCTCTGTGTGTGCGTGTGTGTGTGTGTGTGTGTGTGTGTGTGTGTGTGTGTGTCTGAGAGAGAAATTTTTAGCATTTTAAGGAATTAATGAAAGGCAAATAGAATGAATTTGTTTGACTTGTAGCTTTCTCTGTACCATCATATTTTCAAAAGAAAAAATTAAACTCCTCAATTTTTAAATAAAATCTCTATGAGTTAAAGTAGCTTAAAATAAGCAATTCAAACTTGCATTTCTAAAAAGTAACTCTATCATTGGCAGTCATTTGTGGATGTATTTTCTCAGAAGTGTCACAAATGAGGCATTCTAATTCTCTGTATTTTGCCTCCCAAAAGTAAGTATATGCAAAAATCACTTGAAAGGCCAATAATAGTGTAAAGAATGAATATTTATTGTAAGCAGACAAGTTTCAATAGGGATTTTTAGAAGTCTAAAGTGTAAAGATAGACAGTATATATCATGATTAATGACTTTTTAGTCTTAAAAACACCATTTTGGCACACATGTGACCCTGCCATGCGTCCCAATTTTTGTGAAAAAAAAACCACCTGAAACTATTAAGATAGTCATCAGACCATGTTTTGCTAGCCAGTGATGCTTGTATAGTTTCATATTAACATTAAACATGTTAATTTTTTGAGACAGGCCGATTAATTACATTGTAGTTGACTCCAGTCTCCTTTGTCTATATTAGCATGTAAACCTCTTCTGCCTTCATTGGCTTACAGAAACCTACTGGTTTTTGTTGTAACTCTTTTGGTAAGTCCTTAAACAATCATATTTTATGAAATTTTGGTAGGCCCTGAAACAATCTTATTTTATGAATTTTTGTAATCCTGAAGCAATATGATTTTAGGAAATCATAAATATCTTAGTTTTGAAATTTCATAAAAGATTCATGTGTCTTGACTTTAGTACCCAGTTCTTATTTTGTCTTATATTTCAAAAAAATATGCTGCCCCATTTTCTTTTCTCTCTATATATTTTAAAGTTGAGGTTGAGTAGAACATCAATAATATCTTTTGCTATTACTATGAATTATATCGTCCAAGGTATAGCTTTTCAAGTCTATAGCTTTTCAGACTTTTTTTGTAAGAGGTACGAGCTGTGTTCCCAGCACCTAAGAGGAGCGTGGGCCCTTTGTTCAATCCAGCCCAGCTCCCGGCCACTGGGCTAGCTTACATTTGAAATAACCACACGGAAATTGTATTAATTAAATTACTGCCTGGCCCATTAGTTATAACCTCTTATACATATTAGTTTAACCCATATCTAGTAATCTGTGTATCACCACATGGATGTGGCTTACCGGGAAGATTCTAATCAAAGTCCATCTTGGGCTGGAGAAACATGGCGTCTGCCCCAGAGCCTTCTTTCTCCCTGCCTTCTATTCTGTCTCCTCCGCCCAACTAAGGGCTGCCCTATCAAAAGGCCGAGGCAGTTTCTTTATTCAACCAATGAAAGCAACAGAAATACAGAAGGACCCTCCTACACTGGGCTTTGATAAAAATATATTGAGAATAATTCCAAGCTATTCTGTATATGTAATAGGAAAACTTAGTAGACACTGCTCATACTCAACCTTTCAACACTTCTCAAGACTGGAATTCCAGCAAGTTCTCTTCAGTAGTACTTTACAGAATGAAGCCAGCAAATGCCCATAACTATTTTAATGTCTAAGGTCTCAGGGCAAAGAATTGGAAAGGCTGATAGAAATTCTAGTGCCAGCTTCATTAGAAGGATTCAGTGGAGGAGTTCACAATTCCTAAGAAAGAGTGACTTTTCCCTGCTTCCTCTGACCTGGTTTTGCCTCTCAACAGCTGACCATTCTTCCTGTTGACACCAACAGTGCTAAACCTAAAAGCCTTCCAGGAGCTATGAAAAATCCCTTCTCTAAGAATGCCAGCAGCTACTGGTATACTTTTCTGCCTTCTGCCATATGCTTGTTAAGTTCTGGTAGCAGGAGGAACTTCATGTTGAAGATAGAGGAGTCTCTAGCAATCTCAGGCCTTGGTTTGCTACACAGGCATGCCATTCAACAGCTGCCTTTTGCAGATTCTATAAGTGAGAAAGAAGCTTATCATGTATTACACTAAAAAATTTTTAGTTTAATATTCTGTCAACACCTAAAAGTGTAGGACTAAAGATGGTTGCCATACTTTGCTGGGCAGAAAATATACTATGAATTTTCTTCGGAATTATGGGGTTATGTTGTCATGATGTTTCTGTCCTGCCCAGTTCCCGCAGTTGTTAAGTCCCAAAGAAATCACACAGAGGTCTATATTAGTTTAAATTGATTGGCCTAGTATCTCAGACTTCTTATTAACTCTTGTAACTTATATTAGCCCATTATTCTTGTCTATGTTAGCCATGTGACTCAGTACCTTTTTCGGTGAGGCAGTCACATCTTGCTTCTTCTGTGGCTGGGTCATGACTACAGAAAAAGCTTTCCTCTTCACAGAATTCTCCTGTTCTCATTGCTCTACCTCTACTTCCTGCCTGGTTGTCCCGCCTATGCTTCTTGTCTGGCTACCAATAGCAGTAAATTCAAACAAAGAAAAAATATCCCATTTCAAAAACCAAAGATATTTTTTCTGCAGAATGATTTTAAGGTACTCTTAGAAAGTAGAAAACAGAGGAACTAAATAGTTAAAAATTAATCATAGAAACTACTAGTTTTATTCCCCATGATAATAAACTTTTAAGTATTATTTTATCCTCATTTACCCTTGTTCAAAGGAGGTGCCTAGAATTGATTCTGTCCCTTTTATTTTATATCTTTTTTTTTTTTTTAGAAAATTCAGTGAGAAACTTTATTGATCTGGGCCTGGTAGTGATCCCTTGTAAGCCCAGCAATTAGGAGGCTGAGCTTGGATAATAGAAAGTTCAAGATCACTTTAGACTGTATAGTAAAAGGCTATCTCTAAAATAATGTCCAGAAAATTCAACGCAATATATACATAGGTCAGAAGGAGATATCCTGAGTATAAACATGTTTTTAATTTTTATTTGTGAGATTTTCTTGATTTTCAATTAGTAGGAATGAAGGAGTCACTTTTGTTCTCATGTCATTCAACTTTCCATCTTTCTATCTTGCATCAGTCACACAAAAACTTAATAGGCTTTCAATGACTATTTGATGAGATAGTAAATATATTATTTACTGATTAGCAAATAAGAACAATTAACTAGTTTCAGTTAATACTCCCAAGCTGCCTTCTTGAAAAAACCATCTATTACTTTAACTTTTATTTTTCTTCACTGGGAATCAAAAAGCTCACACAGTTCTTCATTTCTCCTAATTCAGATGCTTCAACTGAAATAATATACTTGCTTTGTCAAAGATCAGGACAGCCATCACTCCAAAATGTGCCCTTTGTTGTCATATTATTACTTTGAGAAATTTTATACAAAGGAGAGTTTGAAATACCGACTTTTTGTAAGATATATCCACATTTATAGTCATAATTTACATTGGTGAGGGTATCTGCTGCAGAAAAAAAAAAGCTAACACAAAAGAGCCTTGTATCACCTGAGGGGCATTTATCTGCATAAAGGGACCTCTTTGTTTGTAATTTGGCCCTATAATTTAACTTCATACTCTCTTCTTGAGGAACGTCAAGACCCTATTCCTTCCCATTTCTCTGTGAGCACACATAACCTTTTATTGTCTGACTCTACTATTAAGAATAATGTCCATCACTACATATTTGGTAGGTCTTATTAATTCACATAATTTGCCTTGCTAATTCAATCTTATGACAATTTAATTTGTAAGTCAAGAACCTGTGACTGTAGGGAGAAATAATCTTTCTTTCCCTACAGCTATCATATACTATTTATCTTCATATATTTATTTTCTTTCTTTTAAGTTTTCTTTTATTTTAGTATAGAATTAACTTTTTTAAATCACAGCAAGTCGTTCTATTATAAATCTCTCTTTCATTGATTCTTAGATAATTCTGGCTGCAGTTGCTTCAAACTAATGAAACTATAATATATAAATGAGTAGTCTGGAGTCTATGTGGTTATCATGGAACTCAAAGAGATCATCAGAATGTGTGTGTGAACCCAAAACGAACACAATAAGGGGGGAAAGGGTAGGATAGAGAGACATTTACTACTTGTGGCAAATTAGGGGATTACTAGAGGTAATTTGCAAAGCAGTGTTCTCCCAGAAAAGAGAAAGCAGGGGAAAGTTAAACCTATTCCTGTAATAGGAAAGAGTTTATCACATGGAGAGCTGGGCACATTGCTGAGCATGTACTGCCTGAGATCTAGGTCCTCAGGCTTGATTAAGATGAAGATGGCACTCATATTTTTGATCATAGAATTCAGTTGGTCCTTATAAATTTTCCCAAGGTGCCATGGTAGAAAAAAAGAAAATAAAAATTTTGAAGGTTCAGTAACAACCTTTAAATGATAGCAAAACAAACAAACAAACAACAACAACAAAATCCCAGCAATTTTCTCTCCTCCACAGTAACCGGTAGTTCTCCATAAAGTGACTGACTCATGTTATGGACACACTATTTAAACTGTTTCTGTGTGATCAGTCCTAAGCATGGAAAATTTAATATCTATTTCATAGAGTGGCCATTACATTATACTATAACTTGACATTTGCACTATGTTATAAAGGGCCTTAAGGTACTACTAGACTGACAGTAAATGTTTAACATATAAAAAATAATATAAAGTATAAAGATAACACAAACTGCCATCTCTCTTAAAAATTATGGCTGGGCCCAAAACAAAAGGAAAAAGGGCAGATTAAGATGGGGAGAAATAGGGCTATTAGATACCCTAGTGGTCAAAGGAGTCACAAGCAAAGCAACATATTTTGGAGTAACATGTTCTAAGCCCTAATATAAGTGAAATTTGCATGATCCCTAGCTCAGCTATACTCTTAAAGATTTTATTTTAAACCTGCCTCCTATTTAAATAAAATGTTTTTCTTTTATCTTCCTAGTGTGACGGGGTAAGGTGCATATTACTTAGAAATGTAGCCCTTGAAAATTAGACAGATATCTCTTCAATCAGGGTTTGCTATGGTTTCTAAGGTAGGGAACATGATTTCACTTCATTAGGCTTCACTTATTTCATCTATGACAGGGCACCATGATGGAAAAATATGACAGGGAAAATCAGTTCACTTCATGGCACAAAACTGGCAAACGGAGGGAGATGCGGACCAAATAGCAGGGGTCCCACTAATACCTTCAGCAAAACATGCCCGTAACTAGAAGACCTCTCACTAGGGCTAGTTTGAAGAACCTTCCAGTAGCACAAAGAAAGATAACATTCTTCAAATCTGTGGTTCTTCAAAGACAAGATCTAAAGTATACCAAGAACATCTGTGCCAGTGACACCAGCATTAATTCCTCCAATCTTGCCTTGTCCACAGATCTTTTTACTTTACTGGAGATTAAATACCATCCTTTCTAGTTCAAAAGAGAAGCCCTAGTGTATCTTTAGACTTTCATTTATTCGTTATCACTTATTTGTATGTGTTTCAACTGTGTTCCCAGAAACATAATCCACAGTGGCAGCCAGAATAGCTGACCTCATCTGATATCATCATGAAGACAGAATGTCTTTCAAATATTTCCCAGTGATTAATTGAAAAGGTGTTGAATTGCACAGTATTTTTACTTCTCAAAATCACTGTCACATGTAAGCAAAGAAATATATAAAATGCACAGACATTGAGAGAAACAATTAATAAATGGGACCTCCTGGAACTGAAAGCTTCTGTAAAGCAAAGGACATGGTCAACAAGACAAAATCACAGCCTACAGAATGGGAAAAGATCTTCACTAACCCCACATCAGACAGAGGTCTGATCTCCAAAATATAGAAAGAACTGAAGAAATTGGTCATCAAAAGAACAAATAATCCAATACAAAAATGAATGGACTACAGACTTAAATAGAGAACGCTCAACAGAGGAATCTAAAATGGCTGAAAAACACTTAAGGAAATGCTCAACATCCTTAGTCATCAGAGAAATGCAAATCAAAACAACTCTGAGACTCCATTGTATACCTGTAAGTATGGCCAAGATCAAAAACACTGATGACAACTTATGCTGGAGAGATTGTGGGTAAAAGAAACACT
>JAQHUG010000075.1:7206669-7240393 GCA_028555095.1 Dicrostonyx torquatus | reverse complement strand
ATCAAGCTGAGGCAGGGCCAAGTGCCCTCCCATACCCTCTGAATCAAGGCTGAGCAAGGCATCCCACCTTACAAATAGGTTCCAAAGAGCCAGCCTGTGCATCAGAAACAGGTCCTGCTCCCATGTATATGAGCTAGGGGCCACACAAACGACTAAGCTACACTACTGATACCCAGTTTCCGAGGGCCAAAGTTGGAACCATGCAGGCTCCCTAGCTGACCATCCAGAGTCTGTGATCTCCCATAAGCTGCAGATTTTCTCTTCATGATCTTGACCCTCCTTTACTCATACAGTCCCTCCACCCTCTCTTCAACTGAACTCCCGGAGTTTGACCCAGTACTTGACTGTGGATCTTTGCATCTGTTTCCATCAGGTACTGAATGAAGACTCTATGATGAAAGTTAGGGCAGTTACCAATCCGATTACAGGGGAATGCCAGTTCAGGCACCCTCTCCACTATTGCTAGGAGTCTTAGATGGGGTCATCCTATTGGTTCCCAGGAACCACCCTGTCACCAGGTTTCTCCCTAACTCCACAATGACCACCTATATCAAGATGCCTTCCCCCATCACTCTCCTGCTGTGTCCTGCCTACAATTAAACCATCCCCTGTCCTCTCCCCTCTCTTTTCCACCGCACACAGTTTACCCAAGGTATCCTATCTATCTCCTCTTCTTAGGGAGATCCATATGTCCCTCTTAGGGTCCTCCTTGTTACCTAGTTTCTCTGGGACTGAAGATTGTAGTCTGTTAGTCCTTCACTTGGCATCTCATACCCATTATGAGTGAGTATATACTGTGTTTGTCTTTCTGGGTCTGAGTTATGTCACTAAGGGTGATTCTCTTCTATTTCCATCCATTTGCCTACATATTTCATGATGTCATTTTTTCCCACTGAATAATACTCAATTGTGTAGCTAAACCACATTTTTTGTTTTCAGGTTCTGGCTCTTGTGAATAATGCTGCTATGAACATAGCTGGACAAGTGTCCTTGGAGTATGTTTGAGCATTCTTTAAGTATATTCCAAAGAGTGGTATCACTGGGTCTTGAGGTAGATTGATTCCTAATTGTCTGAGAAACCACCATACTGATTTCCAAAGTGGCTGTACAAGTTTGCACTCCCACTAGAAGTAGAGGAATGTTCCCCTTAGTCCACATTCTCTCCAACATAGGCTGTCATCAGTGGAAAAAAATCCATTTTTAATAAAAGAAAAAAATTGAGATAAAAACCAAATGAAATGGTCATCAATAGAATACCTGCTTAATACCCAAGGAATGGTTTTGTAATAACTTAAAAAGAAGTTTTATCTTTATATACTCACTTAGGAAACTGTCTTCAGAAATTATATTAATAAGGAAAATAGCATTCAACTATATGTGATACTCTTCTTATAATAAAATTACGCTTGCACAGCCTACATTTGAGTCTAGTGAAAGAGCACTACCTAGAAAGCTGCAGGCTTAATTTGATCCTTAGTGATTCAGCAAGGTGAACAAAGGAAGGTAGAAAAAACTGTCTCTTATGTCTCTACCAGCATTCCAGTTAAGCAATGTCTAAGATTTATTACAAGTACTATCACATACATATATACATCGTTACCTCAAATCTTCCTCTCACTGCAAGGGGCAATGGGTACCATAGCAACATTTGCAGGTCATGGGAGGACAGCACAGTAGCAGTTCAGACGAACATGTGTTCAATAGTGTATCCCTGTTCTCAAGTGATCTGCTATGGTATCCACGTTGGTAACAAATGCTGTTTTAAGCCCATACTCAGAACCAATTGTTTACCGAACTTTAAGCAGTACTCCTTATAAAACTGTAAGTGCCTTTGCTACTAAAATTGCTGAAATACTGAACTGATTAGCTGAAGACCTCCCATGACATTTAAGACTTGTTATTCCTAAGTTCTTCCCATTCTCTCCATTTCCCACCAAATACCAACTGGTTATAAAGCACGATCTTTAAATAGTGCAAAGGAAGAAAAATTTATCAAAGAATTCCATCAAAAATGAAATCCTGTTTACTCCTACTTGTTTGGACAGCAGGAGTTCCAAACCAATTTGTGTCAACCAAAGCTTGAGAATGCACTACAGTGCCCACTAGATGCCCCCCCCAAATATTTTTCAGCTGTTATAATAAGACTCCGAAAACACAAAATAAATACCTAATAAAAGAGTGCATTAATTTTTCCCCTCGCATAACAAATAATACATAGAAAGGATGAGTCCTTGTCATTTTAGCATGGTTTCATATTGAGGAATTAGTAAAGCTTCTCCACATTTTAGTGATACTTTAGTGGTACTCCACATGTCTAATGATACAGACGTTTTGTTTTTGTTTTTGTTTTTTAAGAACTAGTGTGACTAATGCTTAACTTTTTGAAGGGACCACTGAAATACTCCATCTACTGTTGTCCCACATTGGTAGGTATAACAGGTTTTGCTTTTTAAATTTTAGGTAACTACTATGCCTGCAATGTGCATCACTTGCCCATTTAAGTAAACTTCTCTTGAAAGCTTCATAACTGAAATTTTGAATATAATAAATGCACTCTTTTCTACTACACTGTATACATTCAAATTCAGTGTCTTTTAATGGAAAAAGACAGCTAACTTAACTGTTAGCTTGTCTGTATTTTATTTAGTTCAGGACCCATTTACAACCAGCTGCCTCTAAAGAGGTGCTTTTATTAGTTTGAATTTATAATGAAATAGCTAAGATTTCTAAAAATAGTAGAGAATAAGTGATTGCCTTAATGATTAATCACCCGTGGTTCAGCTGGTTACAGAATATCAATGTGTGCTACGTTTCAGTAATAATCATTACCTTGATTCTCTGGAAAAAAAAAAAAAAGGTCTAAGCAGTCTCAGATCCTGTGAACTTTCAAAGAGAAAGCAATTCTTTATTCATCTTGAAAATTATATTTTCCTCATACACCATCTAACTTGGGGTTCAAGCCTACTGCTTTGCAGGCAAAGTACACCAGAAAGGGGTGTCACCTCTTCAGAGACTCTGCAATTCTGTCTTAATAGTTTACCTGTCATTTTGTTTCAAGACTGTGCTTCCTAAAGGCACCACAGAAAGAACATCAATTGCTGCTGGCTCACTTGCCACTTCCAGGCAACCTAGCTTCCATTTTCCTCCCACTCTTGTTATCTCTGAACCTGTGAAAAAAAGGCTTAATGCTGCAGAGGTTTCGTAGTTTGTGAATGAAAAGGCATTGGGTAACTGAAATGCAGTTCAAGGGCAGACTTCCTAGTCTACCATTTCTTCTTTGGGAAAGAAGAGGCTGAGGAAGTGAGAGGAAAAATTGTTTGGATCTAAGAAAGGGTTTCCCCTTCCAGAAACTACAAAATTGGTAATGAGATTCTCAAACTGCACTGCACTGCAGCAAACAAACCATTCGGTTCTCAGTGTGCTTCCAGCTTTGAAGAGAAGTATCACATGAAGACTAAATAACTCTGAGGCTGTTCCCTTGTTTGCTTTACATTTAGAAAATTGTTACATGAAATGAAACTGAACCATGAAAATTATTGCTTATGTAAAGATAAACATGGAGCTTTTTCCATATTCTCCACCTTTCTTTGTCCAAAACAACAAGAGAAGTCTTTTATTCACCTGTGATGCTTTTCTGTTAGCTCCTGGAGTGATTTCCAAATCCTTTAAATAGTCTTGCTGTCTATTTTTCTCATTTTTAATGTTCTCTTCTCATCCCAGATCTGAGGACTGAACCTAGGGAGGTGCTTTTGCTTGTGAGGCAAGCATTCTACCACAGAGCAAAATCTCCAATTCCTTCTCATTGTTTTATCCTTTTTATTTTTCTCCATTCTCAAGCCCATCATTGGGGAGGAAAGAGTGTCTACAGATAATGCTTAGCTTGGGAAACTTTGTGCTAGAGTCATTTGAAGGACTCTGCTTTCTTTGAATGGCTTATCAAAAACCATTCAGAAAACACATTCCCTCAGGCAGTTTTAATCAATTTAAATTCCCAAAGACCTTTAAAGGTGTTTGCTTATAAACTGTCTATTTCACTGTGTCCTGCTTCTCAGAGGAAAGGAATAATGAAGACCAGAAAGGAGAAAGTTCGCTTCTCCCAAGCTTACAAAAACACTATTTGAACAATGAATCTGTGGAATGAATGATCCTAACAGAAACTACTGGGGAAGGGAGAAGTGTAAAATTATTCAGTGCCAATTCTTCTCTACACCTTCCTGTCAGATGGTTTTCTGGCCTCTCCACAATCATCTTCAGTACCAGGCAAGCAATTAACCACCTCAGAGTCGGAGCTTTACAAAAGAATCAGGAATTCAAAATAGGGTTTGAACCATAGCATCCACGGCCCATCTTTCTTATTTCATTTCCTTTCTTGCTGTAACCTTAAAAAGATTCGTTAATAATATAGTTTGGGAAACTTCTACTGTTATCAGGGACTCCATTCTTTCTGAAGGCTATATCAGCAACTAGAATATGAACTGTAATGCTGTATCTAGCTATTTCTTTCTTCCCTCATTATCTTCTCTACAAACAGTGCTACGTAAGATTTTTTTTCCCCAAGCTGTGTGCTCTGTGTGTTTAAGAGAAGCTCTGATTGTGTTTGCGCTAGACTAGAGAAGGCAACTAATATTCATTGTAGCACTTTGATTCAGATAATCTGTTAAAGATATTTGGTATTTAATCAGGCAATGTTCTAGGTAATGGAGATATAGCAAAACCTAAGGCAGTAGCACTGTTAGAAATTTCTGATTTAACTGTTAGAATTAGTGTTTGTTTAAACTTTTGGGTTTGCCCATTTGACAGATGAGCCACAGAGCTCAGGTGAATGGGTTTTTATTGAGGAAAAATGAATGAGGAAAAGGGGGCACAGGAAAGGGGAGATTGGCCTCTGGAGACAGGAATGGCAGAAGAGAAGAGAAAGAGAGACAGCATCAGAGACAGAAAGAAAGAAGGAATGATCCGGGCAGTGGTGGCACATGCCTTTAATCCCAGAACTTGGGAGGCAGAGTCAGGAGGATCTCTGGTCTATAAGCACTAGTTCCAGGACAGGCTCCAAAGCTGCAGAGAAACCCTGTCTCCAAAACCAAACAAACAGACAAAACAGAAACAAAAACAAAAAAAAGAGGTGAATGAGAGACAGGAAGGGCCCTTACAAAACAAAAATAATGTACACAGGAGGTGTTCATAGTAACTGAGGACCTATACCCCAAGGTCAGGACAGTACAGATGCCTTAATACTAACAGTGGGAACTGGCATTAATATGTAAAATGAGAAATGGTTGTTTTAAAGAATATAAACAAAGTAATTTATTTTAAAATAGAATATAGGTTCTGTAACTGCTTCTTCACTTTGTGGTGAGATCGTATCAAATGACATGATATTTCTTTGTTGAGAGGCAATTATGTCTTCTTATGTACTTTTTTTTAACTCTTCTGGAACACCTTCCAGGGAGTAAAGTATATTCTTATTTTCTCATTAAGGTCCTTCATAAATAGTAGTGGATATCCATTTTAGGTGCTCACTATTCACCTGGCCATATCCCTAAGTACTCTTACCAGAGAACTGCAAAATCACACCTGTCCTTGACTGAGGTTCCCTGTGTTAGAGCACTTTCCAAGACAAGGAATGAAACAGAAAACCAAAGTAAGGGTTCAGTAGAATTTTAAAGAAATAAGAATAAGGAAATAAAATACATCCTTCACTCCACTCTCATGTTCCCAGAAGTAGACCCCAGGAATTCAGGCAGATACAATCCTAAGAACAGCAAAATCTGTCAAAACTCTTAGGATTGGCTTACAGGCCTTCTGTTACTTTCCTTACAGGAAGCAGTGTTCCTTAGACTACCATCCCATAGAAATCTGGAGCCCTTGCTTACTAATTTATTGGACATGGGCTTTTCATCCTCTGCATCTACCCTTAAAACACTCTGATCTTCCCAATAAAAAGAAAGGGTACCCTGAAGACAAATGTACAAGTAATATTACACAGACTGAACTTAACTTTAGGACTCTGTGTGTCTATGTGTGTGCGTGTGAAAAATAATGATTAAAAGGAGGCCATGGATTTGAAAGAGAGCAGGAGGGGTATTGGAGAGAGAAAATATAAGGGATAAATGTTATAATGACATTATTGTCTAGAAAAAGGTAATAAGACTTGAGGGCTATCAATGAACCTGTTCCCTGCTCTGTCAAATGGTCCCAAACCTCTCCATTTCTCTTGACTAAAAACCTACAAATCACAACTGATTTTACATCTTGGACTTAAAGGATATAGTCTTTTACATACTATCATACCATAAGTCCCAGTCTCCAGTCTTTTTTTTTTTTTTTTTTTTTTTGGTTTTTCGAGACAGGGTTTCTCTGTAGCTTTTGAGCCTGTCCTGGAACTAGCTCTTGTAGACCAGGTTGGTCTCGAACTCACAAAGATCCACCTGCCTCTGCCTCCCGAGTGCTGGGATTAAAGGCGTGTGCCACCACCGCCCGGCTTCCAGTCCTCTTTTTTAAAACTTGAAGTAGGTTAAACTAAAATTTCCACAAGTTGACCTGAACAGTATTTCCCCAATGATTCAGGGACAGACCCCACATGTTTATCCAAGTCTTTTGCCAAGATTTACATGTGGAGTAAGTCAGTTATTTCAGTGTATAGATGACTTGGTTACTATACCCGTACTTAGGAATAATCTGAACAACATGTATGTATTCAAATCTTACCCACTGACTGGGAATACAAGTTCTCTTCTTCCAAAACCCAATGAATCCAGCAGAGGTTTTAAGACTTGGAACTAGAGACCATTGCAGGGAAAGAAGTATATCAGAAGAATAGAATTAAATTAAGCAAACACATTCCTTTGAATAATACCTAGGGACAACTCTGGTCCTTTCTCTTTTGGTGTAGGAGGTCTTTCTGTATTTATGTTGCTTTCATTGATTATAAAAGAAACTGGCTTGGCCTAGATGATAGGATGGAACTCAGGTAGGCAGGGAAGACAAAACAGAATTCTGGGGGAAAGGAGGCAGCGTGAGAGATGCCATGAAGCTTCTGCTTGAAACTGACACAGGTTAGAATCTTTCTCGGTAAGCCATGACCTTGTGGTGAACACAGATTGGTAGAAATGTGTTAGATCAGGATGTGAGAGTTGGCCAAGAAGAGGCTAGTTATAATGGGCCAGGCAGTAATTTAATTAATACAATTTCTGTGTGGTTATTTCAGGGGTTAAGCTAGCTGGGTGGTGGGAACATGACCTGCTTCTCCCTCTTACTACACTCTTTATGTTTGTATTCCTACATCTAGACTACTAGCTAAGCCTGTGTGTGTGTGTGTGTGTGTGTGTTTCCTAAGGAGAGTCTCTGTGATGACAGAAGGCATATAACCAACAAGAAAAGGTATATAACCAACTAAAACCTTTCTTACTGAGAACCCTGCACTTAGTTTCCCTAAGATAGATGTGCCTTTTCACCCTTTTGTAACTCAGAGAACAGGGATTTCTCTGGGAAGATTAACATGCATATTGGGGCCATCCGAAGAAGGTATTGTGAGATGTGTGGCTGAAACACTAGACTCAATAGCTTTAGAGCAGCAATATCTCTTCAGCCTACTACTGCATAGCATTCTCCAAGAGAAAAAGCCTTCAAGCTTTACAATAGGTCATCCGTTAATAGCATATACCTCACAAGTAGGAGCCTCTGTCTTAAAAGGGTATGCTGGCTAGTTGATAGCAGATTATTTCTAGAAAATTCCAAAGTCACTCTAGACTTTCATTGTTCTTACTTGATCTTTATTCCAGATCCCTCCACTCTAGAGCATCAATGTACTCAACCTATAAAGTAGTTCCTTCAGTTCATATGTCCTCAGTAATAGAAATATACTGGACACAGAGGTTCCTGGCTTCATAGATGGGACTAGCTTTGTGGGAGAAGGGTAACCACTTGAGGAGTATTCAGTGGTCTTCCCTTCCTGAGATTCCCCAAGGTTCAGGTCCTGTAAGACACCAGCTGATGGATCTCATATCTGTTCAATGAAATCATCCTCTTCAGTGACAATCTCCCACTTATTGCAGCTACTCTCACTACTCAGAGGTAACCATCATACTCAAATAGAGATAAAACAGAATATATTACAAAATTGAGTACTTCTAGGACTCACTGAAGTTTGCTTACCTCCCTATACTTCTCCTTCATGGTTCTTAAGCTGGAATGCTCCCTGAAAATATATTTTTATCAGTATTTCTTCCTCTTCAACTATCTTGAGGATTCTTTCTAATACTTTCTTCTTTCTCCCCAATGTGCTCAGCCTCTTCCCAATTTGTAACTATAACCTACCTGAAGGATTATATATCAGTATATGCTCACAGAACACACACACATAAACACATATACATAATTTTAAGTCTCTTACAAAAGGACTTGTTCTCTGGAGCACATTGTTCCTCAGATACATGTTGCCAGGAAAAATTATTTCTCACCATTTCCTATGTTTGTCTGAAGGCATCTACATTGAAATTTTGGCTTAATTCCTCTTTGGGTTTCTCTGAGACTACTGAGCTATGAATTGATAATCATTTGAAGGTGCCATATATAAATTACAGAGTTAATCTTATAGTAACTGTTTTAGCTATGATAAACAAGAACATAAGCAATCAAAACAAAACACTAAGCAAACAAAACCTCCAAGAACACCTAGATTGCATTGTAGCATTGATTCTCCAAAATTTTATTACCTTACATCGTACTGTTAACAATCACATTTACTGAAAGAAAGAGAGTTGTTTCAATTACAAATCAGATGTCAAAAGGACAAAAAAACATGGAGCATATATAAGAACAGGCAACCAATGTCAAATATGTGAGCTCCCTAGCCTATTGCTGGCTGTTTTGACTGACACCTATCCTCCCTCTGGTGGCATTGCTTTTGCTGGTTTTCATTGTTGACATATCTGGATAATTTATGTATGTTGTTTGTTAAGTTCATTTCAAACCAAGCAAGTCTAACCTATTGTTATTCTCCAACAATATCAATTACTTCTGCTTAATTTGTCCCCTGTCAGTGTTGCAGCTTCTGCTTTTGGGGACACCATCAACCACCCTGCACCTTCTGATAAGTAAATACACACACAACTCTCATCATACCAAGAAACCACCTCTTCATCTGCCAATCTGTCTCCTGCTCTAGCCACAGACAGCCTTGGAAGAAGACTTTCAGGGTAGAGGCAATGCCCCTAATCAGAAGGAAGAAGGGACTCCTTAGAAGAAAGTGTCTTCTACTTGAGGAGCAAAACATTGGCAGGAAAACAGTTAAGAAATTGATAAAGGACACAGATTGTCAGGGAGGCAGTTTAAAACTTTCAACTGTGAAACTTTCATTGAGTGATGGAAAAATTCCCAAGCTATTGTGATTTTACTTCCAAGCATTTCTATGGCATTGCAAAATTAAATATCTGCCAGCTCTCAGTTCAGCTTACAACTGGACACAAGGCTGAATAGCAAACTGATAAACAATAAATGTGATTAGGTATTTCCTATTGCAAACACATATCTTGAGCATGGGCCATACTAAGTAGCTCTTACTTAACTACAAAGTCGGATTAATGACAGTGAACTGTGCTTAACTGCCCACTCCCCAGCCCAGGAAATTGAATCAGGCAAGGAGAGTAAAGATTAAATGTGATTAGACTATTCGTAGGCCCTACTGTACATTTGAGGGAAAACAACATTTTTGTGACTTTTTAGTTCTGGAATGGTGTGTGCAAAATAACACCTCTGTACTAGTATTTAAAAAAATAGCATTGTGCAGGCATATGATATTTGATTGATTGTCCCTTCCATTAGTAGTTCCCATAACTATTCCATATGAATGACTCATCCAAAGGATAAAACACCATTTTATAGACAAGGCTCACTTCCTCCTGGATTAAAATCTTCATAATCACTTCAGTATAAGCTTCAAATCACTAGGACAGCTGATCCTTTGTATTCTGTCTACCTTGATATTCTTGCAGCGTATACTTCAGTTCGGTATTTTCACTACATTAAACCTTTATGTAGTCATTCCTCTCATCTCTGCTTCATTCATTGTCTGTGAAGGTGCTCTAGGAAAGATGCTATTAACCACACAACGCATCACCCAAAATACAAGATTACTTTTTTCAGTCCCCTGATAGCATTTCCTTGGATTTGTGAAGTCATTCTAAAAATACACTCTTGTGTTTTATTCTATCCGTTACAAAACATTTAAAGTACAACTGGTATCTGTCTGGCATTGTCTTGAACGCAATATTATCAAAATTGTTTTAAAAGAAAGGTTTTACAGATGAGGAAAATGAGATTAAAAAGAGGGTGAGTAGTTTGCTGAAGGTCATTTCAAGGTTCAGAATGTAATACTGCAACGTATCATCTTACAAAAGTGGGTGCTTTCACTCATCTTAGAAGACCGAATGCTTTCAGCTTGAGGAATTATGAAGGCCACAGAGGCAAAAGTGTCTGTCTGATCTTTTCTGCTCTGCCCTGCTTTACCAGTGAAGCAGGTTATATAAACTAGAATTCTTTTCCTGAAGCACGCCATAAAATTTAGTAAGGTCACTCTAACCTGCTCCCTCCCCGAATATTTTTATGGGATGAGCATCATACCTTATACCAGGATGTAGGATGTAAAGAGACAGCAAAAATGATCATCCCTGAAAGCACATACATTCAAGTAACATTTTATAGACTGAGCAGGTTGTATTTATATATTTAGGAACGTATGTGTGTGCTTGTGTGTATGTGTATATGCACATATCTGTGTAAAAACAAAGACAGAGTCAACAAATTTAAATGGAATCAAAGCAGTACATAAGAGGGACTGGACAGAGGAAAGAGAATTAAAAAATATTTTAAAAAATAAATAACAATCCAGTTTTTATCTGAGCCTTACAATAACCTAATTATTACCACTAAAGCATCCACTTGTTTTATCAGGTGACAAAAATTGGTTTTCCCTCCACCTTTTCATCTTAATAGGTGAGAATTACTGTGCCATACAAATGTTTGATTGAATAATGTATTATGCTTTTCTCTTTTAACCTATTGTTTATTGTAGGGGTACTTACCATGAACTTTGTACTAAATTTGTCAAAATGCTACTTGTTTTTTCTCCATCAAAATTAACAGAAACAAAATGTAAAGTTATGTGATATATCTGTAGAAATATCCACACTATATTACACTAATTGTTTTAAAATCCCTCTGAATGTGGTTGACAGTTGCATGGTCAGGGCAGGCTGAGGGGCCACTGGCAGTGGCACCAGAATTTATCCCTACTGCACTTACTGGCTTTTTGAGAACCTGTTTTCTTTGGATGTATACCTTGCTCAGCCTAGATATAGTAGGGAGGGCTTGGACCTTTCCCAAAGCAATGTGGCTTACCCTCTCTGAGGAGTGGATGGGTGATGAGGTGCAGGGGTAGTGGAGGGAATGGAAGGAGGGGAGGAAGTGAAAACTTGGGTTGGTATGTAAAATGAAAAAAAATGTTTTCTTTAAAAAATAAAAATAAATTAAAAATAAAATAAACATGGAATATTAGAAAATCATTCAACCTTCTGCCCTCATTATTTTTATGACTGTGACAATATTTTGTCTATCTAAAAAAACCTGATTTTAAAAATCAGCATAATCTTTCTGTTTGTTTTCTTTTCGATGCAATGTGGTGAGATTTGGTTTTGTTTCTTTAGAATGCGGTCCCCAGAGCAGAGACAGAATTCTAGCTAGTAATTATGGAAACTGGAGTTCTATGTTCTATGTTTACAGTAAGTTCTACTGTAACTCGAGATCTCATTAAACTTTGGTAGACACATGTACATTTCAATTCATATTGAACTTACTGTTGCTACCCACCCTCCTTCCCTCCTTACTATTGTTCTATTTCCACTTTGAGATTTTGACTCTGTTCTTCTTCCTAGGGTCTTTTACTGCATTATCTGAATACTGTTTGAATGTGTTTACGTTGTGTCTACTTTAAAAATCCGGAGATAAAATCACTTAAGTGAGGGCCAGATGGACATCTCAGGGTGTAAAGCATTTGTTGCCAAGTCTGATGATTTGTGTTTAATCATGTTGCCTTCATACTGAAAGGTGAAAAAAATAAAAACTCGAGTGCTGCAATTCATCACACATATACACACAAACACACACACACCATGATGCACACATGACACTACACACACTCATTCCAGATAGATAAATGCAATGAAAATTATAAGTGTTTTTAAAATGCAAATTTCAATAACAGAACCTTATAGTGCATGACTAATATTTTAATCCAGATCAAAAATGATTAAAAACAAAACAGGAATATATGCAGGTAATTAGTTATTGATCTATTTACATATTTTGTATTCACCACACATTTTTATAGGCAAATCATAATTTGGAGTGTGAAATTCATTGCTTTTTTAAAGTATGCTAGAACATGTTAAAAATTCTTTTATACAAAACTTTTAAGAACATGAAAATTTGGCCTATAAGTGATAATTAGTATAAGAGCCATATGTTTACATACCTGGTTTTTATCATCTATAGGCATAAATTAACGGAAGGAATGACAAAAAAGATCATTCACAGCTTAAAATAAGAAGCACACTTATGGAGTTCTCATATAGTATGCTAATTGACTGAATAACAGATTGCCTTTTAGTATTCCTTTTTATGGAGAATTAGGTCTAACCCATTTAAATTACTCTCTATAATACTCATGTCTCCTTCATTGCTCATTGCTAATTACTTGCTCACTTATTTTTGAAGTATTTATTGAGTATCTTTTGTATGCCTGAAGCTTTTATAAATTCTGGAATTAAAATAGTGAATCTAACAGATAAAAGTGTGGTCCACATTTTCTTAAAAACAAACTACAGTGCTGCTAGGATGACAAGGTAGTCTTCAATCTGACTTCAGGTCTCTACTATTGCTTAGGATCTTAGCTGGGGGTCATCTTTGTGGATTCCTGGGAAATTCCCTCGTGTCAGTTTTCTTTCTAGCTCCATAATGGCTCCTTAAATCAAGATATTTATTTCCTTTCCATTCTGTTCCCTCATGTTCTCCTCCCCGTGTGACAGTTGTATATCTGGGGCAGTATATAGGGCCACTGGCAGTAGGGTTAGCCTTTATCCCTAGTGTATGAACTTGCTTTTTGGAACCGATTCTTTGTGGAGGGATTCCTTGCTCAAACTAGATATAGGGGCAAGGGTCAAAGGTGCTGCCTCAAAGTGATATGCCGGACTTTGTTGACTCGCCATGGTAAGCCTTACATTCTCTGAGGAGTATGGGAATTCAAGAGGGTTTAAAATGATAGTAGCTTGACCCTGCGTGAAAGGAAATAGTGCTGTCTATGAGAGGTTTAGGGACAATGTTCTTAGCACCTAAAGTACTGTGTATGTAGCCCCCATACATATCACAGTCATCCGTTGTCTTCTATGTCATGGCCTTTTCTTCCTATGGAAGGACACACGTTAACAGAAAGTTTGGGGTATGATCTGTTAGAAATGCTGCTGTCTGTATTTGCTTTTTGATTTACTAATCTTTTCCTTTTGCAAAAGGACAGCTTTTCAAAGCGGTTTTCTTATCTACAGAGTTCTGAAGGTTCTGTGAATAATGAATTTATAATATACAGAAGAAACATACTTGGGTGGAATATTTTGCTCTCTCATGAAACTGATAAAAATTTGGTGTTATTATTTCAGAAGGAGCTTATCTCAACTGACAGAGGAACTGGAAAGAAAATCAGCATGTTCCAAAAGCACAGAGTTAATGAATAAAAGGGTGGTACTGGGAAGCTTTCAAGACTGTGACCTTGTCTGGTGTTAGTAGGAATGCAAATTGGTACAGGCCTCATGAAAAAGAGTGTATAGGGTAATCAAAAAATTAAAAAGTAGACACGACATATGATCCAACAGCCCCATGACTAGTGACTAAGGAAAATCATAAACAAAGCCTATAGCATCATTTGCTTTTTGTTGACTACTATACATTACTCATTTCTGATTCCATGTGGGTCAGAAATATATAATCTCTTACTAGCTTCGTTTCACATGGCAGCTTTGCTGTGTGTGCTATGTCCCTACATTGCTTTTCAGAGACTTGAAAACTGTTCTTGCTGCAAACACTGATCCATTATTTAGGCAGGCTGAGGTGCAATTGGGTGATTGGAACAAGATGAGTGGCTTGACAGCCTTTATTTCATGTTCTGTCTGTTTCCTTCATTGTCTTGCTTACTCTTTACTCTGAAGACAGCACCATATCATTAAAGAAGTGAAAATACACGATGCAAGAGTTCTTATATCTATGACAATTCCAGAAAATAGGTCAATACTCTTCTTTATCATTAGTCTCTCTTCAAGCTCACTCATATGCAATCTCTAACTTTTCATCTCTATAGAGTTGATAAATTTCTTTCTGAGCAAAGCCTAGCACTTCTTCTGTAATTCTGTAACTTGTATCATTTGCTTTAACAATTAGAGACAGAATTTAACTATTTTCTCTGTTACAGTAGTTATATACTGAAAGGAAATAAAATTTGATTATATCAATGATATATATGTGTTCTTGCATTTGTTGTATCATTTGTGATATCTAAGAAATGACCTAAATGTCCAGAATACATGTATGTAATCAAGATAATTCTATTCAATCTTTAAAAATGAAGGAAATTCTGCCACTTTGACAAAGTAGATAAGCCTGGAGAAGATCATATGAAGTAAAAATAATCCAGCCATAGTAACGAACGTATTGATTAATCTTATTCCTTGTGGAATCATTAAATGTTAATGCTGGGGTAGAGACATGGCTTAGTAGTTAAGAAAGCACATTGCTCTTGTAGAAAAGCCAAGGTCAACTCCCAACACCTATGTCAGTTGCCTCACGATCACCTTTAACTTCAATTCCAGGGGATTTCTTTCCATTGTATACACTTTGCATACCCTTTGCATGGACATGCATAATACATACATACATACATACATACATACATACATACATACACAAATAACCTTTAAAAACTAATCAAATAGGACAGAAAGTTGAATGGTGATTACTAGAAGGAGGAACTTGATGGGAACTATTGATCAAATTATACAGATTTCCATTTAGATTAGGAGGAATAAGTTCAAGAATACAGTCTACATCATGTTAACTTCAGTTAATAGCAATATCTTGTACACTTGAAATTTCTGGCATATATTAAATATTCTATTACTCAAATATTAGGCATGTGAATTAATAAATTGCAAATTTAATTTAGTCATTCTACAATGCATATACATTTCAAAAAATCATGTTGAGTATTAAACATATAGATCAGTGGTAGTGGCCTTGCTTAGCATGCACAAGTCCCTGAGTTTGAACCCTAGCATTGGAAAAGTAAAGTAAAATTGTTCCATTAATGTACATACACTTTGTTAGCTTAAAATAACAATGGTGTTTTCTAACATACCTGCTTTTCAGTGTGCTTGCCTAGGATATAAAAGTCCCTACATTCAATCTTTGGCACTACAAATATGTAACACTAATAAACCTTTATCTTTATACAGAAAGATAGAAATGTTTGTTTTGTTCCCTTCCTTCCATCACACACAATGCACAATTAAACCTCATTTATTCTGTACATTATAAGTAGCTATAAAATACACATACTTTTATTTTCTTTTCTCTTTTCTTTCTTTTTTTTATTTCTTAAGACAGGAGTTCTCTTTGTAGACCTGGCTGTCCTACAACTCATTCTGTAGACCAGGCTGGCCTTGAACTCACAGAGACCTGCCTGCCTTTGCCTCCCAAGTGCTGGAATTAAAGGTGTGTACCACCACTGTCCAGACAACCAAGAATACTTCCAATTTAAGTAACTATCACACCTATCTTTAAAATTTTCATAGTTTATGAAAAATTTTTAAATATCATTTTTGTTTATTTTGTGTTTTGGCGTTTTGTCTGCATGTGTATCTGTGCATGACACAGTTGCCTGTTGCCTGAGAGGTCAGAATAGGAAGCCAGAGCAGGGCTTTATATCTCCTGGGAATGGAATTAGATACAGTTGTGAGCTGCTACTCAGGTCCTAGGAATGGAACTCAGGTCCTCTGTAAGAATAATGAGTGCTCATAACCACTGAGCCATCTCTCTAGCTCCTATTTTAAATCTTGTTCCTGGTATCTACTATCTTCATTAAATTCTTTGTGATTTTTTTTTCTCAGAGGATAAATCCAATTCTATCACCTTCATTCCTCTGGTCAAAACATTTTCAAACTTCAGATTTTAACTCACGAGTCATTTTTTTCAAGAAATTCATTATGAACAAAACTCTTACTTGTAGTAAATGGCAAAAAAGATCCATACTTAGCTTATATATTTCTGTTAGAAAAGATGCAGGCAAATTGAAATGGATCTAAAATGGACATGAGTTCAGCAAAATTTTTTCAGTTTATTAGCATGAGTGGAAATGAACAAATTCTCAGAAATTCAGATGAGAGGTTAGGAGTATGGCTCAAAGGTAGAGGCTTAACTAGTGTATCCGAATTCTAGGGAAAAATCCACAACACAGCAAATAAAAGCATCACCCTTTTGCATTGGGCAATCAGACAACTTTGTCTACTTTAAAATTTTCAAATTAAAAGTTTTATTTAGAAATCTTTTTCAAAATTAACTATCCAGTAAATAGCTTCAGAAAAAAACCTTAAAAGACTCCTCAATGACAGTTGCCAGAAAATGTATTCAGGTTTTTTTTAAATAACCATTATACATAGAAACCTAAGGATATGTTTTAAAGCCCTACAGTTAGTATTCTAGCCTTTGAATAAAGGCAGAGTAGTGGTTTTCAACCTTCTTAACATTCAGGTTGTGAGGATTCCCCCAATAATGATAGTAATTTTGTTGCTAATTCATACTATAATTTTGCTACTGTTATGAATCACAATGTAAATATCTATGTCTTCTGATATTCTCAGTGACCCTTGTGAAAGGGTCATTCAGCACCCCAAAGGATTCATGACCTGCAGGTTGAGAACTGCTGAGATAGAAGAATAGGGGGGAAAGAATACAAAGAGATGTATGTATTTGGGGATTATGTCTTTAAAATAACTGTGGTTTCTTGAACCTTAAGCTGACTGCAGCCAAACAATTGAGGAGCTGTAACACTTTATAGACACTTGCATGAAACTACAGTTCTAGAGTAAACCTGTGTAAATATCCATTCCCTAAATGACTAGTGTGTCCCTGCTAGCATCCAAATAAAACTTACGTTCCAATGCCACTTTTTCTAAAATTAGAGATGGTAAGGGAGACAAGCAAGCTTTCAGATAGTAGCCAAGATGGTGGCTTTGAGAGTCTCTTTCCACTTATCAATTGCCACCTAAATAAAAAATTTCCATCTTCATGAAGGCTTACATACCAGGACTGTTTATATTTAGATGTTCCTTCTTGTCTTTTGTCTTCTATTCTTGTTTGTAATGGAGTTCCTAACTGAGGTTAGCCTGCTCCTATCTCATCATAGTATGTTAAATATATGACAAATAGACTCTTTTTCATTTTGGGAACTTTCTTTGGAGCTTATGGAGGCAGTCAACCAGAAATTCCAGGTTTCCAATTCACTTTCTTTGAAGAAATCTATTTTTCTGTTTGGTTTCCTTTCTCAGAGAAGGGGGGGGGGTTCCACTTGCTTGTGGAACAGATACTGAGTCAAATATTTGTGGAAATGGAATGGTGAGCAGCAGTAGTAACTAAGACCTCGTAAAAACTCATTTTCCTTTTTCCTTATGGGTACACATACCTTTCAAATAAGTGGTATTATTGGACTTGTTGGGAAAAGGTTTGGTTCCCAGAGTCTACAGAGACTAGGCTAGGACACCTGTCTCAATACAGGGTAAGCAGTATTGAGGGGCAAAATAAAAGATTGAACTAATGTGGCTACATTAGGAGTATATTGGTAAAAGGTTTCAAATATACCAAATCTGTCTTTGGGATATTGGCATGAACTTTAGGTATAAATAGAAGGAAATCTGGGGAGAGGTTTTAAGACTGTATGTGCACAGTCTTTGTCAAATGTGGTCATGTTGTTCATGACTCAGTTCAGATTCTGCAAAGTGGTTCAAAGAAGTCCTAATTACTAAAGACAACAAACTGGTTTCTGTGAGGTGATTGTCCCTGCTTTAAAATGATCTTACTGTGCAGTGATCTCTCTGTGAAGCTCTGCTCCACCTGCAATCTAAAGTGACTGCTGAGGTAAGATGATGACTGGATAAGACAACATTGTCAAACCTGACAGTTTCAAATATCTTGAGATTATCTTTGCTTCTCTCGCTTTGAAAAAGAATGAGATAGATTAGAGATCACTAGTTTTAGGATTAAGATGATTGACTCAAAAGATTTTTTATAATTTTGTCTTTATCTTTTAATATTTTTTTATTTTTGAGATTACAGTATAATTATACCAACTCTCTCTTTCTCTTCCTCTATCCAAATCTTCTCATATACTTCTTGCTCTCTTTCAAATTAATGGACAAAGTTTTCATCAATTGTTATGTAAATATATGTATATGTATTCTTAAGTACACCTTATTCAGTCTCTATGTTATTTTTATGTATGCTTTCGGGAAATACCCCTTGGTATTGGATAATCAATTGGTATGCTTTTCTCCAAGAAAGACCACCTCTGCTGCTCCCAGCTTTCCTCAGCTGCCTTTAATTCTTTGTGTAGGGTTGAGGCCTCATGATCTTTCCTCTATCCTCTTTGGTATTTCTATTGTTGTCCATTTTGAACTCATGTTTTAGGCAGGTATTTTGATGAGATTTTGTGCATGTTGCATCTGACATTACCAGGAGACATTATCTCTTGGCAAATTACCTGTTTCTCGTGCTTTTACAATCAGTCTACCCCGTTTTCTGCAGTATACCCTAAGACTTAGGAATGGGAGAGTTTTGTAGATATGTCCATCAGGACCGGAACCCAGCATTCTGTTGTTTTTTTGTAGCAATCTCCATTTGTTGCAAAATTAAGTTTCCTTGATGAGAGGTATAATAACAACTGTTTAGATGGCAGTTAGAAATTAGTCTCGTTTAGTAAAGTGGTGGTTGTAGCTTTTCATTGAAGATACTGGCTTTACTAACTAGCTCTGACTTGTTGACTGGGCTAATAGTGCCAGGCATAATATCCCTCTTGTTGACCATGTCTTAAGTATAATTAGAGAATTATTGGATACCATCAAGGTATACATGCCACTGATGCACCCTTAAAGTTACCGTTCTATGCTGATCATTGGTATGGTTCATACATATACATATCATATATGGGTGGTATTGTTGGTTACTTCCTTTCTTTGGAAGTTTTCATGGTTCCTTCTAGTGTCATAAAAGCTAGTCCTCAGGGACAAGTCGTCATTCAGGTTAGTTACATTTTGGGGGCCTATGAGCCCTGTGTCTGAAGTGCATGGTATCTTCAGCAACAGGGATTTACCTGCCACATCTTGAAGGTAACCAAGGTCAACAGCAGTAGTTTGTGTCTTTTGGGAGTCTCTTGAACAACCTTGACCAACTACTAAAAAGAGAATTTTTTTTTGCCTTGTTTTTGGATTTTTATTAGGTGGTCTTTGGCTCTTGGAAGGAATATTGCCAGCCCAGTTGGTCTTTGGCTCTTGGAAGGAACATTGCCATCCCAGATTTAAAAAAAAAATCACTTAAACTTAAAAATATATCTGTTATATAAACTTAACTTAAAATATATAAATTATATATATGCATATATACAGAATTATGTATATTTTATGATTTTGAGGTATGATTCCTTATGAGTATTTCAGAGGTCTTTATTGTTATTTTACTCTCCTTAATCTGTATTTATCTCTCTCTCTTTCCTTCATTAGATTATCTACTCCCCTTTTTTTTTCCATTTCCTTCATTAAGACCCAAAGTTGTCAGAAAAATAGTTCGATGCAAAACATAGGCAGGAGTGCCAAGATTTTGTCCTGCTTTTGGTGATCTTGTATACCCAGGTGAGGAGTAAGTGCTTTTTAGCAAATGTTGTTTCTAAATATCTGTAATAATGAGTTACCCATTATTATAAGTTAGCCCATTATTCTCATCTATATTAGCCATGTGGCTTGGTACCTTTATCAGTGAGGCGTTCTCATCTTAATTCTGCTGCAGCAAGGTCATGACTGCAGACTCACCCTTTGCTCTTCCCAGAATTCTCCTGTTCTCGTCACCCTGCCTCTACTTCCCGGATGGTTGTCCCACCTATAATTCCTGCCTGTCTACTGGCTAATCAGCATTTTATTAAAATACAAGTAACAAATCTCTTTTTTTATTGTTAAAAGAAAAATTTACATTTACTCCCCTTGTTCCCGGCCCTCCCACTCCCCCACTACCCTACCGCCCTCCCCCTGCTTCCTTAAGATGGTGCAGGATACCCTGTCCTATGGGGAGCCCAAGGCCCTCCCCCCTCCATCTCGGTCTAAGAAGATGTGCATCCATATAGAATAAGTTCCCAAAGAGTCAATACATGCAGAAGAGATAGGTCCCAGTGCCATTATCGTTGGCTTCTCAGTCAGTCCCCACTGGCAGTCACATTCATAGAGTCCATCCCAGGCATTCATAAGGAGGTCCCAGCTAGGTACTTGGGCAGCAGAGGAGTGGGTGCCTGAACTGAACTTGTCCCATAGTTACTTCGTTGAATATCTTAATCGTCACCATAGAAATTTCGCATGATGGATGGAGATAGAGCCAGAGACCCACATTCACATCAGAACAAGGGATCGAGCTACCAAGCTCCAGTGGAAGAGCAGGAGGGAGAAAATGAGCAAGGAAGTCAGGACCATGAGGGACTGGCCCACCAACAGAGACAGTGTGTCTCGATCTATTGGGAGCTCATCAAATCCAGCTGGACCAAGACTGAATGAGCAAGTAACAAATCTTTACAAGGTACAAGACCATTGTCTCACGGCACTTCAATGACTTAGTCTCACAATAAAGGCTCCTTTCTATGCAGTGTACATCTAGGGTATACCTTGACCCTTGTCAATTTCTAACCTGTTACTAGTTTTCTTCAACTTCTGCTCTAAAAGTATTATTTTAAGTCATAGTGTTCTGAAATCATTGTGAATTTTCATTTTTATATTAATTTGCTTTTCCAAATTAAAGTTTTTTGTCAAACTAATTGATTTATGTTTAAAAATACATATTATGCCAGATGAACTTTGTTCAATGAGCTCATTTACATCAAAATAAAGAAGAAAAAATTCTTCATTTTGCAAGTTTACTGTCAGATGTAAAGGAAACAACGCTAAAAATGGGAATATACCTGATTATACTGTGCTGAGTCTTAGAAGGTAGAGATACTTGATAATATGATAGAAAATAGCAGAGAGAAATTAATCAAAAATGAATATGAGTAGGGAGTATTTAGACAGGCTTCTGTAAATAATGACTGCATTGAGACCCTCAAGGTAACTCAGACTTAGGAACACAGAGAATACTAGGAAAAGATGTTTTAGGCAGAAAAAAATAAAATTTTATGGTAAAATGAAAACACCCAAGTTTTTCTTTTTCCTACTATATTTTGGGTTAAATGAAAGGAATTTAGGATTTTCCTAAAATAATATGATTGGGACCTCAAACTGGATTTGTCAGTTTTCTAGTTCTTAAAAATTCTGTCAAATGAGTTCTGAGTATGGTGCACAGGTTAGAAGATAGGAAGAGTTTATTGCAGAGTAGAGGATAGGTAAGGGGTGGGACAGGTCAAAGAGACTATTGTGCCAATCTCCAGAGGTACTTTGTCATCCACATAGCAGACAGACCAGTTTGATTTGATTTTTACTCTGGACTGCAATGAGACATTTTTGCCTCCTATTATACAATATTCTTATGTGATGTAAGGACCCTGGGGCTTGATTTAATTATTGATCTTTTAAAGGACCTTCTGGTCATTCAAGATGTACCATATTGTCCCAGGCCTGAGATATAGCTCACGACCCATTCTTTCAAACACTAACTAGAATCCCACATTTTCAGTCCTTGTTTTGTTTGCTGTTGAATCTGATGAAGTCTAATCTCAATATCCTCCAAGAATGATAATATCTAACTAACAATAAAATTAATGATCATTCTCTTAGACCTAGTTAAATAAGAAAGAAAAAAAAAAGAAATTATATTCAGAGCATGGCAAAATTGATATTCTAGGTATTCTGAAGATAGAATTCAAGGAATATATAATACATATGCATGTTTTGTATAGTTGAGATCTAATTCAAAGCCTCTTGCCTACTAGGCAGATGCTCTATCACTGAGCTACAAACTGAACCATATGATATGTGGTTTAAAACTATTTAGATCTTTCTGTAGTATGAGGCTTCTCATTTCTATTTTCCAGTATTTTTAAGTTAGTTTTAGTTTGATCATCTTTTTTTTCAGTACTGAAGATCGATAATAAGGAATTGCACAAACCAGGCAAGTGTACTGTAATTGGGCTATAACCGCATTTCATTTCTTTTAAATTTTATTTATTTCTTTTCTTTTGTTTATGAGCGTTTTGCTCACAACCATGCAAGTGCACCACCAGTGTGCAGTGATCACAGGGGCCATAATGAGATGTAATATCTCCTGGAATTGGAGTCATAGATAGATGTTTGTAATCCCCCATATGGATGTGGGTAACAAATTTGGCTCCTTTGCAACAACAACTAGTGCTCTTAACTGCTTAGGTATCTCTCCATTTTTCAGTTTCAAATTTTGTGATGAGTTGCCCAGGCTTGCTTTCACTTTCTTTGTTTGCACTCTTGTCATCCTGAGTAGCTGGAATTGTGGGCTTACTCATATGCTTATCTTTGTATTTTAAAGTTTCCACAATTTTAAGATATTTTAGTTTTTAAAAAACTGGCATGCTTTGATACTAGAATATTAAATAATACACGATTGAAACAAATAAACCATGTACTTTCCTCCAGTATTGATCCCTGTCAGTTCCTAACTTTTAACAACATATGTTATATGTTTCTGTTGGATGGCAACTGGGTGTCCTATAATTCATTTAATTTGACTTTCTAAATCTGGAAGTAGAATCATATCTTAAAATCATCAGTCCCATAAGATTGTCTCTTTTGATGTCAGTCGTAAGTCCAGGCTGCTATAAATTGCAGGTTCCCATGATCCTTTTGCTCAAGTTGGAGCATTTTTTGTTTTTACTGTATCACAGAATACAGTTTACCTACTTCCTTTTTATTTCAGTAGGTTACAACCATGGTCTATTCAGATGGAAAAGAGGCTCAAGGAAAGAACATGAGCCATAGGCTATAACTTTTCCATGTCCTTTTCATAGGCAACACCTTCTTATTAGCTTCATGTGATCTGCCATGTTTCTTTTTGTATTTTTAATAGGCTTTCTTATATAGTCTCAACTGATTAAATCATTAACCATTAATAATTGAGCACACCTATCTCTGTCCAAAGTGATGGAGTTAACAATTTCAATGCTTTTTATAAGATTTGTTACCCTGGCAACAGCCAACAGATATCCATTGGAACACCAGACTGTGTTTGTCACTTCAGAAATTCTAAAGGTTTCAGGAGGTACAGATCACAAAAGGGAAAAAGATGGAATTTATAATTCTTTGGATCACACTACATTTCTCAGGAAACTTCTTATAATCAATTTTAAAATATTTAATAGCACTTTACAACTATAGACATTTGAAAATAAAAGATACATATTAAAAAAATCTTTGCTGTCAACTGTGAGTGAAGACACACAGAAAAATATAAAGTAAATGTGAGCCCATACAATATTGTTGTCAGAAACTTAAGTCTGTAATCCATCCCTAGTTTTTCTGTCATTCAAAAGAATGCAACTTGGGAAGGAAACTAGATAAAATATAATGCATTTATTTAGAACATTCCCAGTGTGAGAGAAACTAGATTCCTCCTATGTTTTGTTCCTGTCGAAATCTCTCAATTTACTTACCACAAGAGATAAGCAAGAAGATATGTTGGTTTAGTTGAGACACAGCTTAATCGGTTCTTTGATAGGCAAAAGAACTTGCTATCTGTTCTCAGCATGCTCCAAACTCCATTGTCAGCATGGATGATCTATTGTATTTTTACAAGTCATGTTGTTCCATTATTATCTCCCCAAACAGCCCGTTATAGCAGATACACTAACTCTTTCTGCAAACTTACTTCTTTGTTTTGTAATATATTGATGAATTAAGTACAGAAAAGTTTCTTTCACATTCATTGCAAGGCCATATTCCATTTACATCATCTAATGTACATCATAATATTTCTAATTACTTAAGAGATTGTCACTGATTTCTTTAATGCAATAGCTAAGAATCTCCCAAGTAACTGAGGTGCTCATTTGAATTAACACTAGGTTATCCCTTTCAGTAACCGTGCAAATATAATATTCCTTCTTCTGGCAAAAATGATGAAGAGAAGAAGATGACTCATACCAAAGAGACCAAAAGTATTAAATGTTCAGATACTAAATATCCAATCTCAAACTCACAGTTAAATATTCTAAGAAATCTCAAAGGGTTAAGTTCTTATTTTTCGAGACCTCACAAATAAGATAATCTGGTGCATCAAATGTTACAGAAAAATCTCACTATATTATATTTGGAAGTTAAATTATAGGCTTAGAGATTCAGAAGAATCTACAGTAATTTTTACTGCAAACAGTGGCAATTTAAAAATAATTGTGAGATAGGCTGCTGAGATGGCACCAAAGGCAGAAGAGGTTGACACACAGCTGGAACCCACATTAACAATGGAAGTAAAAAGCTCATTATTTGTCACAGAGGCTTACTTTTTCATGACAATTTGCAGTGAACAGAGACCTCAAGTTTATAGTTCCTATGATCATAGGTTGACAGAAGATTGGAATTAAGGATAAAGGGGTTATTATTTACAGTGACTGGAGCCTTCATGTTTTTGTTAAGGACTGTGTAGAAATGTTGTGCCAACTGTATCTCACTGGGGCAATATGTAAGATTGAGAATGAGCCTGGAAGACAATATTTTTAAAGAAAGTAGACACAAACCTGCTGTTTGCTTGAGACAATATATTACTTCATCCTCATGGCTTTCTTCATGCAAATACAATCCCCTGCCATGGTCTAGGTAGAGTAATTAAAGCCTTACATTTCTAAACACCTAGGGAGACTGTGCAGGGGTTTAAATAGCAGTATCCTTCTCCCAACAAATTTCTAAAGAACAGATTACACACTTGGTTTCTAGTTAGACGTTTATCATTGTGTGATGGGAGAATGGTTTTGTCCTTGTGTAATGAGAAATAAAAGTTTCAGAAGTGTTGTTGAATCACATAAGAAAAAAATACTGTTATATCTATATCTATATCTATATATATAGATAGATAGATAGATAAGTAGATAGACAGATAGATAGATAGATGATAGGTAGGTAGGAAGATAGGTAGATAGATAGATAGATAGATAGATAGATAGATAGATAGATAGATAGAGTACTGTAAGATAAAGATTGTTACCTTTTGTAAAATTTCAAGTTTCAGGTGTAAGGAAAACAAGACCTTTTTGTTTGAGAATAGTCATCACATTTGGACCAAATTTCCTACCATTAGCATCTAGGCTATAGCATTTTTTTTAAATCAAAATTTCAGATATCAAGTTTACCTTTGTTTTGAGGTTGCATATTATTTTTTTCTTTCTGTCAGAAATTGAATGTCTTACAAAAATATGAATTGTTATGTACTCATACATAATTGGATACTAGCTATAAACAAAGGACATTGAGCTTATAGTTCATGATCCTAGAGAAGCTAAGTAATAAGGTGAACCCAAAGAAAAACATGTATAGATCCTCCTGGAAACTGAAAGCAGAAAACATCGCCTGACAAATTTGGGAGCATATGGGTGGAGAGAAACAATATAGAGATGGGAGAGAACTTACTTAGGTCACTAAAGCCTACCTACACTTTAAAAGATTCAAGAAACACACCTCAACAGAACCCCTGCTGAGCTGAATGTTTTACAATCTCCATGCAACTATTCAAAGTGATGAATAATACATTATATGTGACATTTTGTTTTGATCATTTTACTTTTTACTGTTTTTCATTCAAATTCATTTCCCCGTTTTTTGCAGATTCTTCTGTCTTCTACCAGAGATTAACATTTTGTCACTAGAGAATAAAGAGAAATTTGCATGTTATTGAATAAAGATGCAGGAAGATAATTCTGAAAGAGTATAGAAAACTTTATATTATATAAAACATTTATATATATAAATACCATTTATCATATATATAATATATTTATATATATTAAATATATAACAAATAATATATACTTATATATAAAATAAATAATATATTTATATATTAAATATATAATATTTATCACATATATCATATATAATATAAATACATTATCATGTATTATGACATCCATATGTATTAGTAAACTTTCAAATGTTAAGCACCTATAACATAAAAATGCCAGTTTTATGTGGTATACTATTTCTGGACTTTCCCTTGTATATGGTAACTGAAATAAAAGCTGAAGTATAACTCACAGAAAAATACAAAATAGAAACAGACACCATAATTAAATGACTATGTATACCACTTTGTAGGGAAAAAATGAGGAAACATACTTTAACTACTGGCCCCAAATGACATCCACCATCTACTTCAGTTCTTTAGCTCTCAAATTTTAATACAAAAGTATCTTCAAGCCTAAAATCAAGAACATTTACTGTAACTTAAAAAATGGGCAATATTTCAACACTACACATAATAGTTCTCTACACAGTTTGAAGTTTTAAATTTCTTTGCTGGCATTTGACTTGAGTTAATAAACACTACAACTACTGGTCTCAATAAAATACTCCCTTTAGCTTATGCACATTTTCAAAATCAATATTACTTCACATACATTAAAGAATACATTACTTTCTGATGATAAAATCTCTAAGATGAATACTACAACTATACAGCCAAAATATTTTAGGGAAGCAAACAAACTTTTTAAGACATTGCATGACCAATGAAAAATTTATTTTATTTAATCATGTCCATTCAAAAAAAGAGCTGTTCATCTGGGTTAACAAAGCATTTAATATGTGCTGATCAAAAATGTAACCTTATAAATAAAGCAAGTTACTTTTTTCTTTTTATTTTTTTATAATAAGGTGCTTAAATTGGTGACACTACTAGAATTTTTTTTTTATTTTCAAGGTAAGAAATAGGTCATATTCTGCACATACATATTTTTAAATGTTAAAATAAAAAATAAAGTTCTATAAAAACAATGGAATCCTGACTTTTAAAATTTTCTTAACAGTCACTGTGTTAAGTCCACTGAATATGTTATCAACATGAATTTATTATTTAGTAACCTTACTAACATTTCTTCCTTTGCAGAATGTTGAGCGTGCTATATTCTAACAAATTATAACCAAGACACTAAAACTTACTTAAAAATGTAACCTTTCATTATTCTGAAGGAACATGTTAACACTTTCAAAATCCTCAGTCCATTTTTCCTAGTATGAAATTGCAATTGAAAATCTTGTAGCACTAGGTAACATTTAACTAAATTAGGAAAATCAAAATCTAAACATACTAATTAGCAGCAACAACAATCACTAACAGTTCACTATCCAGTACTTTCAGCACAATTAGTTATTGAATTAAGTTGATTTTATGTCAATATCTATAAATTTTATATACTGCATTAATATTTCTAAACCAAATCTATAGTCCTAATCAACTTCGTCTTTTACTGAAAATGAGTATCATTTTAAGATACATTTTAAACAGTAGAAATATCTTACTGTCTCAAAAGATTTACAAAGAACCCTGCTGACCTGGTGTATTTTGCTGAGGTGCAACCTGAACTCATACTTCATCTTCAGAAAGTGATCTTGAACTTCTTGACTCAGAGTCTGAGTCACTGAATTCGTAGAAGTTCCACTCAGTGCTAGAGTCACTCGTATTATCTTTGACCGTTATGTCATTCCGACCAGTATCAAGATAGGGAGGATAAACTCGAGCACTCAAGCAAATAAAGCCAGAGAAAAACTTCACAAGCTCTAACACGATACCTATGTTTATCCATTGGTTTTCCCTACTATCATATTCATAGATAGTCACACGGTTCTTTTTCCACTCTGGGGTGGTAACAGTGATGAGCAGCAACTTTTGATTATAACTGACAATCTGGTAATTGTGGATTTCTGAGTCAAATGGAATATCACTAATCTGCCTCCATTTTCCTCTGGCTGGGTTGTACACCTTCACGACTGGGATGTCACAAATACAATATATTTCCTCTTTGAAGACACAGGCTTCATGAAAGTCATTTCGCTTAAGCGATGCACAATTCAGCCACATATTATGGCTAGGATCATAGCAGAGCATGCGCTTACTGTTGACAGCATAAAGACAATTCTGAACCACTATTAGTTCAAAGTAATAAAAGGAATGTGGTACAGGAGCCACTAGTGTCCACTGGTTCCTCTGAATACTGTAGCATTCCACTTCCCTCAATTTAACTCCAGTAATTGGTTCTCGCCCGCCCAAAATGTAAATGTATCCATCCAGGTATGCCACATTCATGCCCTCCCGACACAGCAAGTGGTCCTCCAGTTGATGCCAACTATTTTGGAGTGGTTTATAGACCCATAGGTCTTTCCTGGACTGGACAGCAAGATAAATGTCATGGTCTGGAGAGATACAAACAGCCAAGGAGGTAATGGTATGAGTGTGTGCCAAGCTAGCCAAAGGAGATGGCATTGTGTAAATATCTCCAGAATAAGGGTCATAGCAGAGAAAAGGATCTCCGGGGTGTCCAAAAAAGATTACCATCTCTTTGGCACACATACCCAACCTTCGGGGTGGATTTTCAGCTACAGAAATAACAGAGCTGCTGCTAGGGCAGCTATTGCTGCTCTTACAGCTGTCAATGATGCTGCTGTTTGGCTTGGATGCCACTGACTTGTAGAACGGATCACCAAAACGCAGCTGCAGGAGGGCCCCTGCAATAATGTCCAGGCAGTACTTCTCCACCACAGGCTTGGTCAGTAGCCCTTCCAGGTAGTCCTGATCTTCTGCACGGAAGAGTGCCCAACGAATACACTTAAAGACTTCTGCAGCACTGGGGCCCCGCTCTTCAGGAGCAGCCTCGAGCCACTGCACGGCCACATGACACACCGTCTTCTCACTCTCTACACCCAGACTATCTAGACTCAGGACGGCCAGCAGCTGCACCAGGGTCAGATCTGCCAGTGTCTCCTCCCGAATGGAACCAAACCTGCTGAGCTGCTTGAAGTTGAAAGCTATGAAGTCCTGGGTCTGTGAGCGCAGCTTGTGATCGTCAAAGGCATCGGCAAACTTGAGGATGGCCGTGCAGTTGGTCAGGTCAATCCGGCGAGCCATGAAGGAAGCACAGGCTTCCCGCACACACAGAAGTTGGAACATATCTGAGGCCATGTACAAGTGTTGCACATTGGCCTCAGTAAGGGACAAGCGACCAGTGTAGCAGTAGTTGACCAAGATCTCGAAGGACTCGGCATCCACATCGTGGATGGTCACCCTGGCATGCTGGCTCTCATACATACGGCTCGAAAACATGGTTTTGAAGTAGGGACACGCTGCTGCCAGCACGTTGCGGTTGCATGAGAAGAGACGCCCGGTGCCAGGCTCGCTGCCAGTTGTCACCACCTCGATGGTCACATCACACAGCATCCGCGCATCGTAGAAAGACTTGAGCTGTGCCAGGAGGGTTGCAGAATGTTTCTTATCGTGTAACTCCTCGGCGCCAGCAAAAAAGGCCGACACCGAGGGCTTGGAAATCCTTTTGGACCGCCTCCCTCTGCTGGGAGAATGTGGGCTGTCTTCCGGGGACTGCATGGTGGAGGTAGATGGCAGCAGGACGCAGCGGGCCCAAATGACGCCTCCTTACACCTCTCTCGCCAAGGGCCTGGAACAGACTGGACTAGAGGTTGCAATTACTCAACTAGGCCTCAGCTGCTGTGCTGCCTCCCTTTATTGCGTAGCCCGAATCTGACCCACTCGTTTCCTTGGCAACCTTTCTCTGCTCTGCTCACCCTCACAAGACCACAGCCACTTTTTAAATAGCTTGTTCCCGTAACCTGTGGGACAGCAGCTTTGGCACCTCTCGAGTACCACCCACTACCAATGTATATGTTATTTATAGATTATATGGGTTGAATTTCACTGGAAGAATTGGAGTAAATATACTCCAATTACACAAGAGAAATATGACTAAGCTGCTCATCACTTGTTTACTTGTTTTTCAATTAGAATGAGCTTGCATAAGGACATAGATCATCAACTTAGGTTTTACATTTTTTAAAGTCTTGCTTCTCCATTACCTATGAAGTTTTCAAAGCACTGAAGGGATATCACATGCATATTATTAATTATACATTATATATGTTATATTATGTATATGTTTTATATATTGCATCTGAGATAATGTTTATTACACTATAGTTAATATACATTAAATTTGAATGATAGCAAGTAAGATTTTAGTCTAGTGAAGAACCAAAGGAAATGCTCTTTAGTACATAATATTAGTTATATGACTCGAAATTAAATTTTGTAAAAACATAATTAAGTTGAATGCCTGTGTTTTCACTTTCCCACCTAGATTTTCACTTTCCTGTCTATCCCCAAAGTATTCTCATGTACAACATACAAGTGAAGTAACCATTTAAAGTATGAGTTTTGTACTAATATTTATTTATGTACAACAGACAAAAGAGGTGAGAATTTAAAATACCATTGTGAATGCCATGTTTTTAGATGGTATCTCACCATGTAGTTTAGGCTGTACTCAAACTCATGAACTTCCTGCCTTAGCTCTCCAAGTGCTAGGGTTACAGGTATGTACTATTACACCTAGCGTGAATGTTACATATTGAAATTTGTAAAATTGTAGATTTTAGAATGAATTGATATATTTTGTCTAGAATATAGCAAAGCATTTTAATTTCACTTACTAGGTACAATACCTTACCATTTCAAAATGATTCTTCATAGAGTTGTCACGTTTTCCCAAGTACTTCTGTTTTGTTGCTCACCTGTCACTGAATTAGAATTGTTTTCTGAAAATGAACTATAGTATAACATTTACTTTATTAAGTATTCAATGTGGCTACATACACTTATTAAGATACAAAGCATTTATTTAGCTAGCTCAAATAACTCTAGTAATTATTCCAGTAATTAAATGCTACAAAGGTTAATGTGCATAATTATTTGAAGCTTTGAAAATTTCTTCTCTATTTTGGAATGTTTACAAACTATTGCAACATAACATTTTAGAAACCAATGTTTTTCATTGTTGAGGATAAAAGAGACTTATTTGTTTTTATTTGTGTTTTTTACTGCATTCATAATGGAAATGATTTCTGGTATCATAGAATGTTTCACCTCCGTTAATATCCACAACTAAATCTACAGCAATGTGTCCTATTATATTACACACATGTATTATCTCATGTATTTTAATGAAGAGAGTCATTTTCTCTGAATTACGAAAAGTAATTTTAACTTCATGAGTTTCAGTTGCAGCATCTCTTAAGTGGAAATTGTTATGTTTAATTTATAGTGTTGTTTCAAGACTGTAATGAGTTCTTGGGTAAAATAAGCATCACTTCTTAACTATTCACTGATCCAAGTGCATGCATATGCTAGAGTCCAAGCAAACAACGTAGTATAGCTGACCTTAAGAGGCAAGGATAGCATAACTGAATTATCTAGAAGTTGGTCAGTAAGTCATCATAGAAATACTATAGAGAACATGCTCTGAGACCATAAAACAACTCCCGCACATCCCTGGCTGAGAAATAGTCTGCAAATACACAGGATTAAACTACCCAAGAGTTAATACGATGCTGCTGTGGGATTGTGACATTAGAGACCCATTCTTGCTCTAGGACTTTGGAGTTTCAAACAGTCAAAGAGACAAGATCAGCTTAATGCTATGCTGATGCTGCTAGTGTCCCACGGAAAACTGAAGACATGTAGAAGGAAGGACTCTGCTCTAAAGCAGAGACCTGCTCTTTTGATGATGGATCAAGCTGTAAACAGTTTACGTTTTATAGCCCATATATCTTTTCCACTCTTTTTGCTTTTGCTTTTTTTCTTCATTCCTCTTTTCAAAGATGTTTAAAATAATTTCTTGTTAAGCTGTTAAGAACGTTGTACATATTTTTGCAATATTCACTCTCTCTTCTAACTCCTCAAAGATCCACCCTTCTTTTGATGCACACCCAATGTTGTGTCATTTTTTTAATACTCATCAAATACAGTTTTCTCTGTTCATATATCCTTGCACGTATGACCTTCCACCTGAAGAGATTTTTCCTGTTCTCATCTTTTGAGACAGGATCTCTGAATATAGACTAGCCTTGCCTGTGTGTGTGTGTGCGCGCACACGCGCATGTGCGTGCATATATGTGTATGCTTAATTGGCTAATGAATAAAGCTGTCTCTGCCGATGTAAAGTGAGATGAAAAATCTGAGCAGTGATATATAGAGAGTAGGCAGAGTCAAAGCAATGCCATGTAGCTGCTGAAGGAGACAGATGCTGGCACCTTCGTGGTATGCCACAGCCTCGTCGTGATACACAGATTAATAGAAATGGGTTTATTTAAGATGTAAGAGTTAGTTAATAAGAAGTCTGAGCTAATAGATCAATCAGTGTTGTAATTAATATGGGTCTGGGTGACCAGGAAATGACCAAGCAGTCTCCATTTATACTTGCTTCCAAATCATAGAGTTTGTCCTGCCTCTTCCTCTTGAGTCCTGGTATTACTGGTATGTGCCAAAATGCATAGGTGACTGGGATATTTTCAACTTACAAGAAGGTACATTCTTTTTGAATTTCAATTAAAATATAATTACATATATCTCTCCTGCCTTCAACTCCTCCCATATTCTGCATCATTCCCTCATAATATAGGGCCTCTTTATCTTTGGTTGTTTTTGTTACATACATATATCACACATAAATATATAAACATAATTTGCTGAGTTTATTTTGTGAAATATATAATATAGTATTTTATATATGCATATATGAATTAAGGGATGACCATTGGATATAGGATAGCCAATTTGGGAAATTATCCATAGGATGTTTGGACTCGTGAGATTTTTCCCTTCTGTGTTAGGATATTTTAGTACTGTCACTAAATCATGTTCAAACAGCCATATCATTGATGTATCATAGGTAAAAATTTCCTGTTATTTTGAGGAGACACAACCTCACAGTAGACTTCCTAATCCTTTGGCTCTTAGTATCTTTCTGACACCTTTTCTACAATGTTTCTTTAAGGATGGGGGTTGTGTTCTATATGCATCAGTTGGGGCTGTGTATCCCATAATCAGTAGCTTTCTGCATTTTAACCAGCTGTGGCTTTTTATAATAATCTTTGTCTGCTGTAAAAACAAATTTCTTTGACGAAGGTTAGTGCTCAATTTTTCTGTGGGAATAAGAAAAATATTTAGAATGCAATTGGAGTTCTAATGATTAAGGAAAGTGACAGTAGGCTTTCTTATAAGATCTTTTATTGAAGGAGGGTTCATCTGTATTTCTGTGCTTTGATTGGTTAAATAAAAAAGCTGCCTGGGCCATTTGATAGGGCAGGACTTAGATAGGCAGGGAAAAGAAAAGAGGACGCTGGGAAGAAGACTGGGTCAGAGCCAGTCGCCA
>JAQHUG010000075.1:7188476-7202229 GCA_028555095.1 Dicrostonyx torquatus | reverse complement strand
TAGTTTATGAGGTGAGGGCTAGCCAAGAAGAGGCTAGAGATAATGGGTCAGGCAGAGTTTGAATGAATGCTGTTCTCATGTGGTTATTTCGGGTGCAAGTGGCCAGTGGCTGAGCCGGCCAGTGGCTGGTGGCTAGGGAACATAACCCACACCTCTCCCCTATTTACAACAAGGTATGTTGTCTGAGGAGCAAGAAACTCAGGAGCAGAAACCGGAAGCTGCACATTCACCCACGCGGCAAGGAACCGATCCAGGGAATTCAGCAGTCGTGCATACACTTGGGAAATTTCCAAGTTGCCACACGCAGTAAACTCCACTGTGGCGAGGATTCTAAAAAAAAAAATGCTTAGGTAAAAGCAAGTCAAAAGGGCAGGGGTGGGAGACTGTCTGGCCCTTGGAACAGCTAGGCGAATAGTCCATCCACCCGGTAGGCTTGGAGTTTGAATCCACGTGGTCGCCAAATGTGGAATGGATACTTAAAAGACATTCCACACTAGCTCAGAATTGAGAAACCGATGGTTATTTATTTAGGGGTAAACTCACAAACCAGAATTCTCTGCTTGAATGGAGAACAGATAATGAATCCAGCAATCCGAAAGAGCAGCCTGGGAAGAAGGGGCGGATGCAGGCTCTGTATCAGCATATATAGTATAAGAGGCCACACCCCTACTGGGGTTACAGGCCCAGTAGGCGGGTAACCACAAGCTGTATGACTTCCTACTTAAGAGGTAAAAAGACCAACTCTAAGTTTGGGTTACAATTTCTGGTGGCAACTTACACAAACGAGCATAGAAGAAGGAAGATTTGGATTTTTGCATGTTTTTCTCCACTCTTACTGGCAAGTTTATCAAATGACTGAGGCAGTCCTTCTGTGATATTAAAACCAACTTTCAAATTCCAATTTAGAAGACCAGAAGATCTCTAGGAATTCCCTCAGACTACACTATCAAATAGTTATTGCTGACACATCCACTCTCAGGGACTAAACAACTACCGGATTTGGGGACTTTGCTTCAAGAGACAGCCACTGTTGAACTACACAGATCACAGATTGTAAGCCATTCTAATCAGTTTTCATATGTATACAAAATCATATATATATATATATATATATGATTAGAAACTCCTAATACTGAGACCCACCCTCAACTTCTGGGAGGCAATTAGATGCAATAGCAATAGCCTACATTGTTTTGAGAATCTCTTCGATTACCCTTTTTCTGACCAATAACTTGAAAGGGAGTTTCTTATTCCTAGCACTGTGGATTTTTCCAAATGGTCTATTGAAGCTCCTGGGAGAAGCATTATTTTCCCAGATGGCATAATGCCCTTGGAAAATTATATAATCACATATTTAGATGTATTATTGTAATATTCCTTAAATATAAATAATGGGACCACCTATGACTTTTTCAAATATCCTTAGTGTTATTTATTCCTCCTTCCTCCCTCTGCCTCTGTATTGACTCCTCTGTCCTCACCAGTTAAACTCTTCCCCTGGTTTCCCCATTCACTTCTTCATCTCACTTGCGTCCTGCTATTCAGCTTTCTAGAGTGTCCCCCATGCTCATTTTTACCCCCAGTTTCTGTACTTATGTTGTTATGAACTTACATCAGGAAATTTGGAGCTAGAAATTGCAAATGAGGGGGGTACATGTGGTCTTTGTTCTTCTGAGTCTGTGATACTTTACTCAATATGATATTTTTCTAATTCCAACTATTTACCTGTAACGTTCATCATGTATTTTTCTTTACAGCTGAATAATATCCATTGTTTATTTTCATCACTGTTTCATTATCTATTCCTTATTCAAAGGAAATTTAGAACAGAGTAAAATATGTTGGCCTATTTTTCTATTCCTGTGAACTATGGCTATTTTATGTGTTTTTGAAGGGAATCTTTAAAAAGAAGAGTAAAAAGTACAGAAAATATTAATGGCTCAATGGTATAGAAAATATGCCTATGTACTTTGTTGTCTACTTCTCAACTGTCCAGCTTATTAAAATGTGCATCACAATCACATATAGGGTCATGACACTGAATATGGAGGTGATAAATCTTTCAACAACTGTGAAGATTTTGAATGTACCTTAGATACAGGGTAGTAATTCAAATTCAAATATTTATTGAATCTGCTATTCTTAATGTAGTGCTCACCCTTGTTGTACTTACTGTGTTTACATTTTTGACTAAGACCTAAGATATAATGAGTTCCCTTTGTATTGTGCATGGTTGCCTGCTATGTACCATCCAGGACACAATTTAGTGTTAGTATGTTATGAGTTGTCATATTTTACTATAAAGTTTTCTTCTATTATGGAAATACAATGGCTTAACAATTTAAAACAATGTCAGTATCACATTAGTATAGTTTTGGATTGTATTGTGGTAGGAAGTTTGATTTTTAAAAATTGCTCTTTTGAGTTGCTGATTGATTCTCATGAAAAGTGATTAAATTTATTTTGGTTTGGGGTTTGGACAGAATTTCTATCTATTTTTGAAATAGCCACAAACATACTTCTGTCATTTGCGCTATTTATCTATGTGAAGTGGCCTAACAGAATTGACAATTACCAAATCAAAATAGCAATCAACTCTGGAAAATGTTGAAGATGCTCAACATCCTGTATAATCAAGTATTCAGTCAAGATGCAATTTTTCTCTAAAAGTAAATATTCATCTCATCAAAAGGAAGTTTCATTTTATCTTTAATAAATGGCAAAATTATATGTATAATAAAGAATTATTTTAAACAAATTTTATGCCAGGTATGGCACCTCATACTTTTGACCCCTGAACTTGTGAGGTAGAAACAGGTGAATCTGTGTGATTTTTAGGTTAACCCAGGCTGTATCATGAGGTCCAGGCTGTGAAGAAATAAAACAAAATTGTTTTTTATGTCTTCTAAGTATATATTTGATTTGCATACCTATTTTATAAACCTATATTATCTAAGGTTGCATGAAAATGTGTTGGATCAAAAGAAGTAGTCTATGAAAATCATGTAAGAACTGAAAAAAAGGTAAGATCTGAGACAGAATCTCATTATAAAACAAAGTGAAATATCTTAAATTCTCAATGAGCAGCTTTTGGAAAATGAGGTCTTTTTTTCCTGTTTTTTGGGAGATTTGAGAATCGATTGGGATTTTCAGAAATCCATCTTAGCCATATGAAAGACCCAAATTCTCCAAATTCCTGGTAATTATAAACAAATTTTGTTAAAGTAAATATATACTATTTAGAATAATATAAAAGTATAGTCTCCATAACATAAATAAAAAATAACATGTACTATAAAGGATATTGAAAAAGCAGTATGCATTTAGAATAACACAGAAAATGAAAGCTAATTCTAACCTGTCCAGATGAGATTAACCACATAATTTTCCTCCAGCTTTTGGGGACATTATTTTGCTTCTACACCTTTCCCCTTTACTCAGGTGTCTCCAGAGCAGCTCAGAACCACTTAGTCGTGGCTCCAACCCATTTGGTGGACTGAGCTGTGGGAGTTGCTGGCCAATCTTCATTGGTTGCCTGGGCTCTCCATTCTTCAGTGCTGGATGGGTACAGAGGATACTTGCTCATGAATCCAGGAACTGGCATAGTACATTTCCCTAGAAATTTCTTCTTGGTCACAGCCTTCTCAGCAGAAGCCCACTATTTCTTCTCAATCTACTTCAGATCTCTGTAATTGTAAAGATCAGGCATAGCTTCTGTGGGTGCTCATTGGAAATAGTGTCACTCATGTGGAGAAATTCCCAAGCCAGCGCCTTCAATATCAGTCAGACTGACTGACCTCCCTTATTGTTGCATGGGATGGCAATGTCCTCAAAATGCAAAGAATTTGTGTTTCACAGAGCAGTGGTGGGCAGGCTTATGTTATTGTGTGAATGGCTGGTGGTCAGCCCTGGGGTCAGTCACTGATAGAAGCTATAGGTGCCTGAAAACTGCTTGGAGATGGTAAGTGATAGCCAAGAGTGAAACAGGCAGAAATTGGAGTGGCTTAAGCCAGGTATAAATTTAAAACTGAACATTACAGCATAATATAATAAGTAAAATATTACTTAAGCAACTTAAGAATATATATCATTGATGATTATATAGATACAAAAAAGAAAATGTCAGTACTCTATGTAAAGTGGAACCTTATTTTGATTTCAATTTGACTTTTTCTTGTAGGTAACAATGTTTATCATATATTTATATGGTTTCTGGTCCTTTATCTTTGGAGAAATTACAATTTGAGTTTTATCTACATTTATTAATTTGCTTGTTTGTTTTGGGGGGAGTTAATGTGTTCTTGATTAAATCCAGGAATATACCAACACTTGATTTATTTCATGATGAAATTAGTTTTGAGAGAAAACAAATATGCACACTTGAGATTTTGCTTAAAAAAATCTTACTTATCAATGGTCAGAAAAGCTCTTTTGTGGTTTGAGAATTAGTGTTATTTAATGTGCATTTGTTTAGTTTTTTATACATTTTATTAGTTCTTTTGGCAATTTTATAACATCTGTTTTGATCATATTCACAAATTATAAGTCTCTCTCAATATATTTCCTCTTCTCCACTCAAACAACTTTCTTTTTCCTATCAAGATTAATTTATACAGTCGACTTTTGACCTACAATTCTTCCTACCTACAAGATATATTGGGGTAGAGGTGGCACAGAAATTGTGAAAGTGACCAAACAATGACTGAACCAGCTTGAGACCCATACTGCAAGAGGGAGCCCACCCCTGCCTGGAGCCGAGAGATCTGGTATAGAACCAAATATGACTAGCAAAAAATAAACAAAAAGCAAAAAAGTGAATGAAATAATACCTAATGATATCCTTCCATACTTATAGAATGGTGCCTAGTTCAATTGTCATCAGAGAGGTTTTATCCCGCAACTGATGGAAATGGACGCAGGCAGCTACAGCCAAACATTAGGCAGAGCTCAGGGAATCCTGTGGAAGAAGGGGAAGAAGGATTGTAGGAACCAGAGGGTTCAAAACCCCCACAGAACCAGCTAAACTAGACTCATAGGGGCTCACAGAGGCTGAAACAACAATTAGGGAGCCTGCCTGGGACTGAACTACGGGCTCCCTAGGTTCTATCCATATATGTGACAGCTGTGCAGTCTTCTTGTGGGACTTCTATCAGTGGGAACGGGGCTGTCTCTGACTCTTGCCAGGTTTTGAGACCCTACTCATTATACTGGGTTGTCTTGACCAACCTTAATACAAGGGGAGAGGCCTAGTCTCACTATAACTTGATCTGCCATGTTTGGTTGATATCCATGGGAGGCCTGCAATTTTGTGGACAGAAATTGAGTAGGAATGGATAGCAGGGGAATGATGGGAGATGAGGAAGGAACTGGAAGGAGTAGACAGAGGGAAAACTGGTCTGCATGTTTTAAAAAGATTAATTTATGCAGTCACAAGATTGTTGGATATGTGGCCTTCTACAGAAGCATGGTCAACTTAACAGGAGATACACTTTTAGGAACGAACAGTCTGCCTGTCTCCTTGTAGTCAGACAAGAGCTCCTAGAATAGACATGGGACTTCATGGCAAATTCCCCTCTCTATGCTGGGATTTGCTCTATTTTTGTGCAGGGTCTCTTCATGTGGTTGGAACCACTATGAGTTCAAAGGTGCCACTGCCTTTCTGTGTCCTGAAGACACTGATTTCTTATATTCAATCACAGTATTTGTGCCCCTTCTTCTGAAATTATCTCTGAGCCATATGAGTTGTGGCACAATATATACACATAATTGCGTTCAGGAGTCTCATTCTTTGTACCTTGGCAAATTCTCTCTCTCTCTCTCTCTCTCTCTCTCTCTCTCTCTCTCTATATATATATATATATATATATACATATGTGTATATATACATATATATAAATTTATATATATATAAAATTATAGTCACAATCTATTGAAAAAAGAGGCTTCTCTAATGAGAATTGAGAGATGCATTATCTATGTGTGTTAAAAATAAATCATTAAGAGTTACTGTAATACTATGTTTACTTAGCAGAATAATAGCAATAGTTTCTCCCTTAAGGCACCTGTCTAGGCACAAGTTCTTGGACCTATGAAGTAGGGCTTCAATCCATTCAGAAGAATAATTGGTTTGTTTTAAAGACTTTTGTGTCACTACGGAAATTACAAAAACATCTTGACAGCACAGTCATTACTATAGCTCCCAAGATTCACAGCTGGAAAGTTTTCCTTTTCTGATAACATAGCACCTTTCAGCCAATAGTGATGAAGCTTGACTGAAGAGAGTTGACCTATTAACATTGGCAGTAACTTCTAAAGGTTTGTTATTTCATACTGCATACCAAAGGAAAAAGAAATGTAGATGGAAGTTTCTGTCTCACCAGGTCCTGCAGGTATTCAGTCTCAAAGAAACTCACTCAGGCTTATATTAATTATAAACTCTTCAGTCCATTAGCTCAGGCTTATTATTAACTAGCACTTACAACTTAAAACTACCCATAATTCTTGGCTACATTTAGCCATGTGGCTTGGTACCTTTTGTCAGTGAGGCATTTTCATCTTGCTTCCTTTGTGTCTTGCTCATGACTGACTCGCTGCATTTCTTCTTACCAGAATTCTCCTAGTCTGGTTGCCCTTTCTATACTTCCTGACTGGCTACTGGACAATAAAGAGAAAGTGAACTTAATATTAGCATCTCTATCTACCTCCTAAGTACAGATGCACTATGGGTACCAACTTGACACTCCCATTGTCATATCTTTCCTGACATGGGATGAAATTTATATTCAACTGATGAGTCAATATAAAATTTCTTTTCTCATGTTGCTTCATTCAGGTATTTTGTCATAATGATGAGAGAAGCTAAAGAACACCAAATATTTGTATGCAGAAGTGAGGTTGTTGCTGTTATTAACCTAATCATCTGGTTCATAGATTGTGAGAACAGATGCATGGGAGCTAGTATGATGGAAGAATGTGGAATTAGCTGTACTCTTGAGAAATCCTAGAAGTATGTAAGCAGAGCTTTGTGGGTTATTCTAAAATGAATTTCTAAGTCTAGAGTGTTAACAGAAATGCAGATAGGAAAATCCAGGCTTACAGGGTTTCCGAAGAAAGAGGACTTTATTAGATATTGAGTGAAAAGTCTTTCACGTGATATTCTATATGAGGAAAAGAAGTGAATATGTTTTTATTCAGTGAAGACATGGTAATTTGTATAGAAATACTCCCAAACTCTATGAAAACTCCAAAACATTATCATCAATGAATAAATTCAGGAAGTTGGAGATTACAAGAAAATCATTATATAAAATTTATAGTACAACTATAAACTAATGATGAATTGCCAAATGAGGATTAAGGAAAGAATTTTATTTAACATAGCAACAAAATATTAAATATATAAGTATGAAAAGAAACAAAGAAAAAAGAATGTGAAATAAAGTCTGCAACTCATGAATAATAGAACAAGATTAAAATTCAAATGCATAAAGAGTTATCTCAAGCTAATGTGTCAGAAGAATTAATATTAGGAAAATTCTTCTATTACCCCAAATAATCTGCAGATTATTTGGTCTTACAAAATTTTGATGTTATTGTTTACAGAAGCAGAGAAAAACATCTGTCCTGAAATTATCTGGAAGTCAAAAGGACCCCTAATATCCAAAGTGTGTATTAGCAAAGAAATCAACATTAGAGGCAGGAGCATTAGGATATTCCAGTTGTCTCAGCATTCAGGAGACTGAATAAGAGGTCAGAAAATTTGTGCCAACATGAAGTTCATAGTGAAACTCTGAGATGGAAATATCACAATCTTTGGATTCAAAGTATATTAAAATACTTTAATTTTTAAAGTATGAAAAAGGGTCATATACCAGCAGTTCAGGATAGAAAGACCATTAATAAAAATACTCAATTATGATTTTCTTATTTTAACTTGCAAAATTACATAATGAAAAAAGATAGTCTCTTCAGTAATCTTGAGAAAACTAAAATTCACATATAGATTAATAAATTGGATACTCCATACCATACATAAAAAATGTTTGGGTGGTTGTGGTGTATGCCTTAATCCCAGCATTCGCAAGTCAAAGGCAGGAGTACTTGGCAATGCAAAGGTGTGCACCTCATTGTTTTAACTGAAAAAAGAGAATAAATAATTTGTGTTATATTACTTCCCTTTTGTTATACCCAAATTGTTGACTGTTTCTCACTAGGTACCATTGCTAAATTTCCCCAAACTTCCTATTGACTCAAACTGACAATCAAGCCTTGAAAATGTGGAAAATGAAGAGATATTCTATGCAACTTTACAGTGACTATACTGTTACTAGTTTTAGTAACAAAGGTGCATTTGGAAAACATTATTCCAAATGTAGATAAAATAGAATACAAAGTCACTTGCCACATCTCTCATAGATGGATTCTAAAAAATAAATTCATATTAGAAAAGAGAAAAGGAGTGTTTGACATGAAATGGTCTAGAAGAGAGATGAGGGTAGGAATACAAAATCATTGTTTGAAGGCTATAAGTTTTCAGATAGACAAGAGAAATAAGAAGAAGGATATGAGATACAGACAGTGAATATAATATTTTAAACCATTTGAAAATTCTTATCTTCCTTTGCTTTCATTACTTTAAATTATTTTCTTCTCAGTTTTCGATTACTCTATAAATAAATAAGGAAGTCTTTAATTATGGTATACTTATTAGCCAGAATAGAATATTTGATGACCTAAGAGAGACATACATAGATATAATCTACATCAGAAGTAGAAATAGACAAGATCTCCTGAGTAAACTGGGAGCATGGGGACCTTGGGAGAGGGCTGAAGAGGATGTGAGAGGCAGGGAGTGGAGCAGAGAAAAATGTATAGCTCAATAAAAATCAATTAAAAAAGAATATTTGATATGTTTTGTAGTCTGGAGTTTAAGAGTTATGAAAATTAAAGATGGTTACTATAGAGTACTTAGGAGAGTAACTGGCACATAATAATGATTCTTAAATGCTGTTATTATGAGGGTTATAAAGCTTTCCATGGAAGCTTTATAATATCATTATGCTAAATTAGGTTATAATAAAATTTTAGTAGGAAAAAGTAAAGTTAACCTATATCTCCCATTATTAAAAAAATGGTGATCTTTCACCCACAGAATATGTCTGCAAAATGTTATGAATAATCATTTCAAAGATCATAGATAAGTCCTTATTATCCTTAATACATGGTATTAAGTTCTTAGTACTACAAAATAATAAAATTGAGGAAACATAAAACAAATGGAATATGCTATGAAATCTTAAAACATCAATTGTTTATTTGCCTATTTTTACATATGACCTGACATTTAAGTATATAGAGATCAGTAGTTTGATTTCCACATAATATTTCTTACATGAGTGTCTTAGTTACAGTTTCTATTGCCGTGAAAAGACACTTTGCCCACTGCAACTCTTAGGGAAGGGAAAATTTTAATTGGGATGGATCACTTATAGTTCAGAATTTCAGTCTATTATCATCGTGACAGAGAACAAAGCAGCATGGAAGCAGACATGTTACTGACTACATCTTGATCAGAAGGCAACAGGAAGTTGACTGAGACACTGGGTGTTATTTTGAGCACAGAATACCTCAAAGCTCAACACCACAGTTACACAATTCCTTAAACAAAGTCATGCCTGCTCCAGAAAAGCTATGCTTTCCAATTGTGCCACTCACTATGACGTTATTGGAGTCAATTATGTTCAAACTACCACAATGAGCTATAATAATCCATTTTTTCCAACTTTTGTGATTTTCCCTAAAATTAGTGGGAGACTTAAGGAAATATGCAAGTCACTTAAGTTCAGGAATCTAAACGTAAATGGTAACTGAATTGTTTTATGAATATGCAATTCTCATCTACACCAAATCCAAAATCAACTTTGAAAGATGTACCAATAGCATGTTCAAAATCATTCAAGTTATTTGTCATAGAATAGGTAAATCTCTTTTTGAATTCTCATCACTTTACATGACATTTCTTAGATTATTATAATATAAATATGTACAGTTCATATAACTATGCTTTGGGGTTAGCTCCAAAGAGTCTGTGTAATAAACATGACCCTGATCCTCCTACCTTACTGTCCTGTTGCTGAGATATAGCATTTATCAGCACACTTGGATCACATGGTGTTGAAAATCAAACCTATACTGACTTTGTGTATGCTAGGCAAGCTGTCTATGAGTACAGCAATATTCCCAGCCTTTTCTACATTTTTAAAGATGCTATTCTACTGTCTACTAATTTACATTGTTTTAAAAGAGCACTTAGTAACCATTAAACCATTTTCTTCTGATTTAATACAATATTATTTTATCCTGTGTTTTCAAATTTTCTCTTTTTCCTATATTGCAGAAAAATCAGTTTTGATCTATCTACTTGTGTTTTAATTTAACTTTTAAATATTTACCTTGTGCATGTATATGTGTGCATGTGGTTGTCCATGTATGCCACTGTGAGTATGTGAATATCAGAAGACTTCTAGGAAAATTTGGTTCTCTTTCCATCATGGAGATGCCTAAGTTTGAACTTGGGACATCAGCTTGAATATTTTTGGCCAGTGAGTTGTCTTGCTAAGCTTAACTGCAATTTTTGATGCATTTACTTTTGAGAATTTCTGAGTTTCATTAACTTATAAATTTTATATCACATTATATATATATGTATACACATACATGTACATAGTCAAGTACATATACATATAGCAACTATCTTTTGTGCTTTCTGAAGCACTCATATTAAATATCCATAAAACAGTTTTCTATATTTTATTTGAATTTTTGATAGAATAATAAAGTCTATCTATTGTCACATTTTACATATTTTTCTCCCTAGAGTTTCCAGTCTGATGTTGAGTCTATTACTGTACTTTTATGTTAGAAGTTTCCCATTTTTCTTTTTATAGATTCTGTGTTTCTCCTGCAACATTTTTTCAGACATAATAAATATTTTAAAGGCAGCAATGAAAACTGTTATAACATCTTAGAGTTTTATTATTACTACATACACAATTATTGAATCTTGAGGTTATTCTTAATTGATTTTCTTTTAGAATTGATCAATTTCCCTTCTTTACATTATGAATATTTTGAGTTATATTTTGAAGATATAAATATTACTTCATGGAAAATTTGTGGATTCTTTTTCTTTATTCTTCTCTAATACAAAATATCCCAACTACAGCCTCTTCTTTTACTCCTCCTTCCTGCTCTCCAACTCGTTTCTCCATTTTTCTTCAGAAGAGGGCATGCTTCCCAATTATGTCAACTAAACTCAGCATTACAAGATGCAATAATGCTAGGCATAAACCTACCAAGACTGAAAAAGACAACTGAGTAGGAGGAAAAGGGTCTCATCAAGTAGGCTAAATCATCAGATACACCCTCATTCCTATGATTAGCAGTTCTATTGTTGTCCATGATTTGGTTTGCCTCCCAGATCCATGCTGGTGTCCATGGCCCATGCAGTCCTGGAGGCCATGTTGATATCCTTTGCCTGTGCTGTGTCCAAGTGTTCCCAGTCTGTGATGCAGCATAGGGCCATATTGATGTCTGTGGTTTGTCCTGACGCTAGAAACCATGTGGACACCTGTGGTTAGTCGTATTGCCAGAAACCATGTAAGTCCATGATCGGTGCTCCTACTGCTGTAAAGAGTAAAAAAGCTACTTTGCATTGATATCAATGACTAAAGCCTTACAATTGAAAAAGATGGGTGTAGAAGGCTCATGTGACAATTCATACTCCACCCCACCACCCAAAAACTCACAGTCTAGACAACAAAGAGAATTCTTAAATTTTGATAAGGACATTAAAGTATAGCTCTCCACAATTGATGGTTGCTGACATGGGTTCATGCAGGAAAAAACTCAGTTTTTTTTTTTAAGGGACTGACCATGGGAGTTTGCTTGATCAGGCTCCAGTGATTATATGAATGACACAAAGTGAACTCATTTTATTTTTAAAATATTTTTGGTTTCTTCTTGTTGATATTCTTTTTCTTCTTTTGGTGTGGGAGATCACAAGGGTGGGGAAGTGGACTTGGGAGGAGTGGAAAGTGAGTGTGATTGAGGTACATGATGTGAAATTCCCAAATAACCAATAAAAACATGTTGTAATACACCAGAAAGTGATGGCGCATGTCTTTAATCTTACCACTTGGGAGGCAGAGGCAGGTAGATCTCTGTGAGTTTGAGGCCAGTCTAGTCTACAAGAGGTAGTTTCAGAACAGCTAGAAGTGTTACACAGAGAAACCCTGTCTCAAAAAAATGAAAACTTTAAAAATAAACCATGTATATGTTTACAAAACAAAACCAAGTTAAATAACCATAGCATATATGTAGAGGGCTTAGCACAAGCTCATACAGGCTCCCTGATTGTTGGTTCACTCTCTGTGTGCCCCAATGAGCCTGCTTGTTGATTCTGTGTACTGAGGTTTCCTGGTATCTTTGACACTTCTGGCTCCTACAATCCTTCCTCTACCTGAGTGTTCTTCTAATTTTAATTAGTGAACACCATTTTTCAAAGTTATGCATTTCATAATGCTATTCTTGTCCAAGATTAACATGATCTTTTATTATATTGATCTTCTTTTACCTTTTTTACCTCCTCCTTTCCTTTAGGCTCCCTTTGTTGTGCCTTTCTTCCCACATAGTGCTGGTGTGTGTGTGTGTGTGTGTGTGTGTGTGTGTGTGTGTGTGAAAATTCCACTTGTGAGAAAAATGTGATATCTGTTTTTTTTTGTATTCATTTTATTAAATGGCCGAACTCATTAAGTGAGCAATGCCTCCCTAGTGGTAGTTGTCAGATCAGAAGTCGACTTAGTTCATTTACCTTAACTTGGCAGTTTACAGTCAGATTTAACATGTGCATTTTTAGGGAATAGCCAGCTTGCGGCCAAAGACCATTCATCCATCTCCTACCCTGACTGGTTTTCCTGTGACATTTCTTCTCACTCATTTTATCAGTAGCTGTGGTTTCTCAGAAATCTCCCTTCCACATGTACAAGACAATTAGATGGCGATAACAGATTATTAGTCATAGCATTATGATAGAGTGGGATCAGTTCACAAGCTTTAATAAAAACTAGCAATCTCAACAATTAACATTATTGGAGATGTCATATCTATGAAATTCATTGTGAGCATTTTGTCTTGACTTAATATCTTAATGTAATAAATTATATATGTTGTTCAGAACTTATTTATACTGGAACTGCTCTGAAAGGAGACATTTAGATGCTACAGAAGCTAAATACATCCTCCTTTTTTATTTATTCATGTAACACAGAAGACCATATAGTCTCATGAATACCAAAGAGCACCAAGTTCATTTCTGTGAAATTTGTATTAGATGAAAATAGAGGAAATACTATGATTTGTCTAGTTGTTGTATCTCTCACTAAGACAAAAAACATTAAAAGAAGAACATGATTTATTTTTAGTGCATAAAAAATAGATTGTATTAAACTAAAACTGACAAAACAAAGTGTTTCCAGATATATTTGACATATGTAGAAATTCCAAAAGCTTTAATGCACTGGATAGAAATTTAAATTATATCTGTAGATGTGCATATTTGTGTGCATGCAAAAAGACAAAGAATGCTAACAATTTTGTTGCTCATATTCTTAGATGAAAATATTTATAATAAAAAGAATACTAAAATCTTTTTTGTATATTTAAACATGACCTACCATATTTTTGTCAGTGTGTT
>JAQHUG010000075.1:7165179-7175262 GCA_028555095.1 Dicrostonyx torquatus | reverse complement strand
TGTACAGGAGCAGTTCTTAAAACGCTAAGCAGTTTTTAAAAACTTTAGCTTGTGCTGTGTAGGGGTAATTAAGGTACTGCCTGTTTCCTGCCCAGACTAAACCTTAAGTGAGCTGTTATCATGATAATTATGATCCTGCCTGAGATTAGCAAGCACCATTCAGCATGGCAGAGGCACTTCTGCCTTGGAGTCAGTTGGGCCTTGCAGTTCCAGGCACACAGCGAGTCCAAATTGTCATCAAGCAAGCAAGAAAATCAAAGCATTTTAGTCAGAAAACCCCATTGAAATGCTCTGTCTCCCACTGAAGCCAGAGGTCACCCTGGCGGCAGACTGTAAACTGGTATTTTAAAACAGCCAATTTCTAGCTGATCTGATCATGCTGCCTATCCAGGCAGGAAGAGTGAGCCATGGTCATAGTCTCAGTTGCTTTAATCCCGACCCCGAGTGGGCACAGAAACATCCAAGCCCACAAATGCTCCATAGCCGGGAACTTGTCCTGGCAGCAGGGCCCAGGAAGCCTCATTCCAAAACCGCTGCAGCTTTTGCTGAGTCAGGAAGTCTCTCTGTGGCATGCCATCCACAAACAGGAAAAAATTGTGTTAAATTCTCTCTACTTTTTAAGCCTTCTAAGGTTTTTAATTGGAATAACCACACATGTTGGAGTGCCAAATTGTTGTAAGAGAGGGGGCGGCTGTGTTCCCAGCATCTGAGAGGAGCGGACCCTTTAGCCTTTGCTTGGTTAACTCTTACATCCAATTCAGCCCGTTCCTAAAAGTCTGTGAGTCACCATGAGGTAGTGGGCTTACCGGGAAGATACAGCATGTCTTACCCTGGCAGCTTCATGGCGAGCTCTCTACCTGACCCAGTCTTCTTCCCAGCATCCTGTTCTCTTTTTCCCGCCTAAGTCTTGCCCTATCAAATGGCCAAGGCAGTTTCTTTATTAACCAATGAAAGCACACAAAATACAGAAGAACCCAACCCTCCTACACCAATATTGACTGTTTGCTTTACAAAAGCTTCTCAGTATCAGGAGGTTACATTTATTTAGTTTTGCTATCAGTGTATGTGTTAATGGTGTCATATTTAGGAAGTAGTTTTCTGTGCCTTCATTCAAGGCTACTTCCCATGTTCTTTTCTGTCAGGTTAAGTGTAACTAGATTTATATTGAGGCTTTTGATGCACCAGGGCTTGAGTTTTCTGCATGGGGATATATATGAATTTATTTGCATTCTTCTAATGTTGACATCCAGTTACTCCAGCACCATTTGTTGTAGGCGCTTTCATTTTCTTTTGTGCTATTTTGGCCTCTTTGTAAGAAATAATCAGGTGTTTATAAGTGTGTGAATTAATATCATGTCTTCAATTCCATTGATTCATGTATTGGTTTTTATGTCCGTACCAAACCATTTTTAGTACTACAGCTCTATCGTAGAGTTTTAAGTTTGGGATGGTGGTGACTCTGGGGATTCCTTTATTGTTCAGGATTGTTTTGGCTATTCTAAGTTTTTTGTTTTTCCATATGAAGTTGAATATTATTCTTTTGAGGTCTCTGAAGAATTGTGTTGGGATTTTGATGGGGATTGTATTGAATCTCTAGATTGCTTTTGGTAAGATTGGCGTTTTTACTGTGTTGATCATATGTATTCAAGAGCACGGAAGATCTTCCCATTTCCTGATATCTTCTTCAATTTCTTTCTTCAGAGATGTAAAGTTCTTGTCATAAAGGTCTTTCATTTGTCTGGTTAGTGCTATCCCAAGATACGTTATTTGTGTCTTTTCTAAAAGATGATGTTTCTCTGATTTCTTTTTCAGCCTGTTTATCATTTGTGTAGAGGAGAGCTAATTTTTTTTGTTAACCTTCTATCCTGCCTTATTGCTGTAGGTGTTTTTCAGCTGTACAAGTACCCTGGTAGAAATTTTGGGGTCTCTTAAGTATACTATCATATCATTGGCAAATAGCACAAGTTTGACTTCTTCCATTCTAATTTGTATCTCCTTGATCTCCTTTTGTTGTCTTATTTTTCTAGTTAAAAATTTGAATAAAATACTGAATAGGCATAGAGAGACTGGACAGCCTTTTTCTTGTTCCTTATTTTAGTGGAATCACTTTGAGTTTCTCTACATTTAATTTTATGTTGACTGTTGGCTTGCTGTATATTACCGTCATTCTGTTTAGTTATATTCCTTCTATCCCTGATATCTCCAAGACCTTTTTCATGAAGCAGTATTGGATTTTGTTGAATGCTTTTTCAGCATCTAATGATATAATCATGTGATTTTTTCATTTTTCTTATATGGTAGATTGAATTGACAGATTTTTATATTTTGAACCAACTCTGAATCTCTGCCGTGAAGCCACCATGATATTGGTGGGTGATTTTTTATATGTTCTTAGATTCAGTTATCCAGTATTTTATTGAGTATTTTTACCTTAATTTTCATGAGGTAGTTTGCAGTGTAATTCTCTTTCTTTGCTGCATCTTTGTGTGCTTTGGGTGTCAGGGTGACTGTAGCCTCATAAAAAGAGTTTGGCATTTTTCCATTTGTTTCTATTGTGTAAAAAATTTTGAGGAGAATAGGTATTAGTTCTTCTTTGAAATTCTGGTATTACTCTGGGATAAAACTATCTGGCCCAGAACTTTTTATTTTTGGAAAACTTTTAATGACTGCTTCTATTTCCTTAGTGGTTATAGGTCTATTGAAGTTTTATATCTAGTCTTAATTTGATAAGTCTTACCTATCCAGAAAATCATCCGTTTCTTTTAGGTTTTCCAATTTTGTGGAGTACAGATTTTTAAAGTATAACTTAATGATTCTCTGGATTTTCTTAGTGTCTGTTTTTATGCTTCCCTTTTCATTTATGATTTTGTTAATTTGTATATTCACTCTCTGCCTTCTGGTTAGTTTGTATAAGTGTTTGTCTGTATTTTTGTTTTTCTCACAGACTGTAGTGATATTTTGATGTAATCTAACAAGTAAAGCTTGCCTGAAGATTGAGTGCAGAGCTAAGTCATAGAGTTCAGGCAAAGGTGGCACACACCTTTAATCTCAGCACTTGGCAGACAGATCTCTGTGAGTTCAAGGCCCCATTGGGCTACACAAAATTGAATCTGTCAAAAAAAGAAACAGAGCTCACACAAAGTTGTTCCCAGTACTTGGGATCACCTGGCTTTAATTCCAGCACTTAGGGATGTGGAGACAGGAGTGGTGCGGCTGAGCAGAGAGAAGAATATAAGGAGGGAGGGGAAAGGAGCTCAGATTCAGTCTGAGATTGTGCAGAGAGAGAGAGAGGCAGTCTGAAGTTTGTTAGAGACAGAATTCTGTCTGAGGATTCATAGGGACAGAATCATACTTTTGGACTGAGCATTGGTAGAGATAAAAACTATCTAGTGATTGACTGCTCTGCTTCTCTGATCGTTCATCACTAACCCCTATATCTTACTCTGGGTTTTTATTATTAATGACAATTAGAATTTGTGTTATAAAAGACCCACCTCTTCGTTTCATTGATTCTTTGTATTGTTCCCCTTGTTCATATTTATTGATTTCAACTCTCAGTTTGATTATTTCTTGTCATCTTCTCCTCTTTGGTGAGTTTTTGTTTTCTTTTTGTCTTAGAGTTTTCAGGTGTGCTGTTAACTCACTAGTGATTTATGTGGGCTCTGAATGCTATGAATTTCCATTTAGCACTGCTTTCATAGTGTCCCATAAGTTTGGATTGGTTGTACATTTATTTTCATGGAATTGTAGGATATCTTTAATTTCTTCCTTTATTTCTTCCTTGACCCAGTGGTGATTCAGTTGAACATTGTTCAATTTCCATGAGACTGTAGGATTTCTGTAATTTGTGTTGTTTTTATATCCATTCAGTTAGCCTATGTCGTTTTATAGGACAGTTGAGACCATCGATATCAAAGGATGTTAATGATCAGTGATTGTTAATTCCTGTTATTTTCAGATTTTTTTTTTGTTGGCAGTGGTAGTATGTTTGTATTTTCCTTCATTGCAATTTTCTGCAGTGAGATTGTCTATTCCCTATGTTTTCATGGGTATAACTAAATTCCTTGGGTTGGAGTTTTCTTTTTTTGTACTTTCTGTAATGCTGGATTTGTGGTAAATCAAAATCAGGTGTTGAAACCTGATTTTGTCATGGAATATTTTATTTTCTCTATCTATAGTGATGGAGAGTTTCACTAGTTGTAGGAGTCTGGGCTAGCATCCATGATACTTTAGTGCCTGGAAAATGTCTGTTTATAATATTCTGTCCTTCAAAGTATCCATTGAGAAGTCCAGCATAATTCTGATAGGTCTACCTTTTTATGTTTCCTGAACTTTTTCTTCTGAAGCTTTTAATATTCTTTCTTTATTCTATATGTTTAGTGCTTTGATTATTATGTGGCAAGGGGTTTTAGCTTTTTGGACCAGTCTATTTGGTATTCTGTTAGCTTCTTGTACATTCATAAGCATGTTGTTCTTTAGTTTGGGAAATTTTTCCTCTAGGATTTTGTGGAATGTTTTCTCTTTGCCGTTGAGCTGGAGTTTTTTCCTTATTCCATCCATATTTTTCTTATGTTTGATCTATTCATGGTGTCCCAGATTTCCTGGATATTCTGTGCTACGTAAGACTTGGTTGGAATTGACATTTTCTTTGACTGATGAATCTATTACCTCTTTTGTATCTTCAAAACCTGAAAGTCTCTCTTCCATCTCTTGTATTCTGTTTGTTATGTTTGCATCTGCGGTTCTTGTTCTCATTTACTCAGATTTACCATTTTCCCATTTCCAAACTTCCCTCTGTTTGTGTTTTCTTCATTTCCTCCATTTCAATTTTTAAGTGTTGAGCTTTCTCCTTCACCTGTTTGATTGTTTTTGTTTTTGGTGGTTTTTTTTCGGTTTTTTTGTTTGTTTTTTGTTTTGTTTTGTTTTTGGCTTGGCTTTTCAGGCTTTCTTTAAGGTATTTATTGATTTCTTCTTATTTTGTGTTTTGTGTTCTTATTTTTCTCCATTTCTTTGAGAGAATTGTTTCATTTCATCTTTAAGGGACATTATCATTTTCATGAAGTTATTTTTAATGTCATTTTTCTTCATCTGTGTTGGGAAATTCAGATCTTTCTGTTGTAGAACCACTAGGTTCTGGTGGTGCCATATTTTTACACTGTCTTCTACCCATCTGTCTTTGGATCATTTATAGGTACAGACATTTATTCTTCCTCCAATTGGTGCAAGTGAAGCCACTGCCCCAATGTGGTCTCTGGTGCCCCTGGGGCTGGTGGGTGGAGTAGTCTGACCACGGTGGTCTTACCTGCTTACTGGTTGTTGGAGTTCTTTCTCCAATTGGTGCAGGTGGGCTCTATCCCTCCAGCAGCCTCTGATGTGGGTGGGGATAGTGGTAGAGTGACCACTGCCTCCAGTCAGTCCAGGTGGAGGCTATGCCTCTAGGGCCCTCTGAAGGTACTCTTCCTCTAGTTGGTGCTTGTGGGGGTTGTGCCTCAGCGGTCCTCAGAGGATGCAGCTAGGCATAGAGGTGGAGCAGACTGGTCACAGGAGACTTGCCTGCTGATCAGCTGCTGGTGCTGGGATGGATTATTGATTTATTAGCTTATTTTCTTCTGCTCCTTTTCTCTCTGTACTTTTTTCTTAGTTTCATTTTGTTCATCTTTTCTTGTTTCTTCCTTCAACTCCATGCCTTCCCTCTCCATCTTTCTCACCCTTCTCCTTCCTTCTCATCCTTGTCCCTCCCTCCTGTCCTTCTCCCTTCCTTCAGCTTTTCCTCCACCCCTTACCCCCTTCCTGTCTTTCTTAGTCTCATTTTTTAAGACATGTTCTTTCCCTCAGTTAATGGAAACTCAAGCTCTTCCTGATGCTTCCTACTTTGTTCTGGGATTAAAGTGTGTATGTGTGTGTGCGTGTGTGTGTGTTAGAGATCATGCCTGACCACACTGTGTTTTCAACTATTTTCCCCACATGAAAATATTATAAGCTTCAGGAAAGTATAAATATTTTATTTTTAATGCACATAGCATCACCAACTCAAAACAACTTGTCAGGTTCTCAAGAAATGTGTTTGAACAAATAAATTTGACATTTTTGAAACTTGATTTTTATTATTTATACATGATTTTTATTATTCTCTTTTGGTGAATGGTTCTGGCAATCAAAAAATGTACTTATACTCTTTAAGAAATATCCACATTCATGGATACCTCTATAGCAATTTATAGCATCCATCCATTGGTGCAATCTGAACACAGTGAAAACTTGCTATTGTGCATTGGTATGCTTACATAAATCAGAAAATAAAATTTATTAAATTTCATCTTTTGTTCAAAATCTGGAGATCAAATCAAGAACCTTGTGCCTGTTAAATATGCATTTTATCACTCTACTATCATTTAGTTGTCAAATTCCATCACATAATAACAATGATAATCATAGACTAATTACCCTTCATTGATGTCCACAGCATAATTCTCCTAACCTGTTAATGTGTCAGTTTGTATGGCAAATACAACCTAATCTCATGAAATATCTATAGAGTGTTGTCTAGCTGCAGAAAGCTATACCAATGATAGCAAGAGGAAGACCAACATGTGAGTGTTGGCTCTGATTGTGGTGGAGGATGGCAAGAGACCAAGAAATACAGGCAAGTTCTTGAATCTAGAAAAGGCAAATAAATAGATTATTCTCTCCTTGTGCCTCCAAAAAATAATGTGGCCCTGCTGATGTCTGGATTTTAGAATTTTGGATTATGATCTACAGGGATATAAGATAATACATCTCTGTCATTTCTAAATCACTAACTTTGTGATAATGGCTAAAGACAGCAATAAAAACATTTAAACTATTACTACTAAAATGAAATATTTTAATTTTATTTTTGCTGTTTGAGAATGAAATAAATCACTGTTGTGCTGTGCATTTTATTTGTGTAATCATTTATGTTTTACTTTTGATTACAAGTAATTTTTCAACTTAGTAGAAAATTGTTTATGATTTGTGGGAAAGTTGAGTCTAGAAAATAATATATATAGAAGATATTTAAATCAATATTCCATTAACCTTCAGATTTTGTAAATATTAACAAATTCCACATACTTTTAACTGTATTAAATATTATTTCTCTCCTACATTGTTGAATATTTTATTCATTCTTTTTTCACAAATTTGGCATCAGCTAACACTGAAGTTCTGTAAGTTTTCTGTCATAGTTTTCTACAAAAAACATATTCACTCCATTAAAGCTATTTTGGAGATGGCATTTTAAAAATCTAAGAGTGATAATGTTATTACAAATTGTATCCAAATATCCAAATCCACTATGGATCTGTTTTTCACCATCTTATGATAAAGCACTTATTATGTGATACTACTCTTTATTCTTTAAAGGGCTTGTTTATGATGATTTCTAAAAGTGTGCTAGAAATTGTTTAAATTCATAATAATTATAATTATTTTAATACTCTTTTTCCTTTATCAAGTCAGCCTGATAATTAATATAAACATTTAAAATGAGATTAGATTGAAGTCATTTAGACTAATGTGTTCTTTTCAATCAATCAGAAGGAATACTCTGCTTGTTATAGAAACTTTATAATGTCATATTCTGGGAGGAAAATTTTTGAACTGAAGATTCAGATTTTCTTCAGAAAGACAAATAAATTCATTGTCTTTTCTTGGCCTTTTTTTTTTTTGCAGATCTAGATACCTTCGTAGAGGAAATCCTGTTATTGTTATTGTTCTACCCTTCCTCATGTATCCCTTTCTAAATTCAGAAACATATTTCAACTATATGTTCCATGATAGTTGTTTGATAGTTCTCCAATCCTCCTTTACAGTTATATGTCCGTATTTTACTTTGGTTTTTGTTTCTATATAGGTCTTGATATATTCTCCAAACTGTCTTCAAACTCAGAGTCTTCTTGTCTCCCACATGTTGGAATTATGATCATTGGCCATCTTACAACACTTACTGCTTTATTGGTACATAATATCCTGTATTTTCATGAGTTATTGTATTTATGAAGTGATGTTTTAATTTACACATACACCGGACATTGGTCAAATACATGTAATAAATATACTGATTACCTAAATTGTTTTTCTGATTTGTATATGAAAAACTCAGAATATTTCATTCTAATTGAGATAAATAATGAATTGTTGTTAATCATATTCACCCAACTGAGCCACAGAACACTACAGCTGTTTTCTCATCTAACTGTAGCATTAACATATATTTATATTTTTATGCATAGTATAAATATATATATATATATATTAGTTGTGCAGTTATCTGTGGATGAATCTTTAAATTGATTCTCACTTTTAAATTTTATTTTATTTTTTTACCTTTAAGATTTTAGGTAGGTGTCTGTGTGGGTATTTGAACGCAAGTCAGGAACCTGAAGAAGCTAGAGCTATTGAAGTCTCTGAGAGTTGAGTTAGAAGTTGTTGTAAGCTGCCCCGTGTGTGTGTTAAGAATTGAACTCAGGTCTTCTGCAAAAGTATATGTTCCATTAACTAATGAGCCATCTCTCCAAATCATAACTTCAGTTGTATTTAACTTCATTCTATTTTATAAAAATAGTTTGTGAATTTTTTGAAAGTAAAATGTAATTACACCATTTTATTCCTTCCCTTTCCTTTTTCCAACTTCTCACATTCACCCCCAAGCTCTCCCACATATTCGCATTTTAACTGTGACAAATTTTGTTGCCAAAAATCCAGACAAACCATGATCTGTCATATATTGTTACAGAATTACATAGTTTTACTTTTCATTATAATGGAATATTTTCCGAAATATGGAATTTCCATCTGAAAGTAAATAGATATTATGAATGTGAAATCCATTGACAAATTAGCTTACAAATACATAAATAAATTTGTTTCCATTCACGAAAACAATGACAATATACTATCTATATTCACAGTCTCCTTGTAAAAGAAAGAGTTATTATTAAGGAACCAGCAGAGTCATGAACATTCAAGAGCAGAGGAGGAAAGCATTGTGCAATGCAGGAATAGGCTGCTGAGGAAATATTGGACACTTGAGAAAACATAGCATGATTTAAGACCAGCCAAGTAAAGAAAGTTTAAGAAAGATAAGGGAGTATTGGATATCTCTTTTTGGTTAAAGTATGATGCAAAAATATCAAGATAAATTAAACCATGGTACATATGCCTACAACTAGAGGGAGCTGAACAAGACAAAATAGAGCATGATATTATTGTATATCTGACTGTACTATACTGTAAAGTGAATGAGACTTTGCAGGACAGGATTGAAAGTATCTCCTCTAAATGGAGACGTAGAGAAGAACAAAGACACTGTGAATGTGAAAATAAAGGAGATTAGTGTAATACACAGCCATATCTGTCAGCAAAGATAGAGTAAAGGTTAGGAGGAATTAGTGAATGCTGGGACAATACAAAGTAAGACAGAGTAGGGTAATTCCTATATTGAGTCTGCACAGAAAGCTTGAACCTTTGACGGCAGGAAGAAGAGACTGCTTCCATGAACTTATTTGTTAAGAATTCTGTGAAATATTCCTGGGGCTGGCATGCCTTTTCAATATTTTATTTTTAAATTTATTTAATCATGTATTATATATATATATATATATATGTAAGTGTATATGTGTTAGTGAACAGTGTGTGTGAGAGAGTGTGTGTACCTCATGTGGGATCTTCACATCAACTTAAGCTTGTAAGATCATGCTTGACAATAAACAGTTTTACATACAGGCCTAAGTTTTCAATATTCACGGTGTATATTGGGCAGGTCTAAATGTTTATCTAAACTTTAATCATACTACATCAACAATACTCATGTTAAAATTTTAAAAAATGTATTGCATTTGTTCCTTAAAGGCATAGTTTTATGTTTGCACTGTAAGTGAATTAGTATCTATTATCATAACTAATTCTCAGGTATTTAAAAATTTAAAATGTGTCACCGCTTGAATACTATTAAGAATCACATGTAGGTTATCATTGGTGTTTTTGATTTTAGCCATTCTGACAGGAGTAAGATGGTATCTCAAAGTCGTTTTGATTTGCATTTCCCTGATGGCTAAGGAA
>JAQHUG010000075.1:7120597-7163456 GCA_028555095.1 Dicrostonyx torquatus | reverse complement strand
CCATCTTAAGGAAGCAGGGGGAGGGCAGGGGGGTAGTGGGGGAGCGGGAGGGCCGGGAACAAGGGGAGTAAATGTAAATTTTGCTTTTAACAAAAATAAATGAATAAATTAAAAAAAATCACATGTAGAACTTGTATAAACATGTTTTTTTAAGGGTCTACATGCAATTAAACTCTTTTCTGAGGTTTGGTGCCACAATAGACTCATCCAAATTCAGCAGTTAGGAGAAATGAATATTCACATATTCATGTATTTTTTATTAAGTGCTATTTGTTTTGTATCTGTTAATGGTGATAATTGTTCCAAAAGACGTGTTTACAGGGCTCCTCCCTACCACAGATTGTAAGTAATGGGATATATCTAGCAAGTGCCACCTCTCCTTCCGAGGAGCATTTTTATCTTTCCTGGTTTATTTATTTATTTATTTTACTTATTTATTTTGAGACAGGGTTTCTCTGTGTAGCCCTGGCTGTCCTGGAACTCAGTTTGTAGAGCAGGCTGGCTTCGAAATCACAGAGATCTGCCTGACTCTGCCTCCCAAATGCAGGGATTAAAGGTGTGCACTGCCAGGTTTGGCTATCTTTCCTTGTTTTTAATGTATCAAACATTTGAGTAGCTAGATAATATAAAGATAAAAGGAGATGACTACCTCATTAAGTACTGAATCATCTCTATTACAACATGTATAAACATGTCTGAAGTATTTGTATAGCATAGTTTTCATTTAGTTTTTATTGAAAATTCATCTCTCATATAATACATCCCTAGCACAGTTTTCTCACACTTCATCTCCTCTCTCTCTTGATCCATTCTACCACATGGCCCCATCTCTCATTAGAATAGAGCAGGACTCCAAGAGCCAACAACCAAGTACAACAAAACAAGATACAAAAAGACAAGGCAAAGCCTTTAAGACATCAAAGTTGGATAAGGCAACCCAACAGGAGGGAAAAATTCCCAATAGCAGGCAAAAGAGTCAAAGACACACCTGCTTTGTTAGGTGTCCCACAAAAACACCAAGGTGAGAGCCATAACAGACATGCAGAAAACCTGTTCTCTTGGCATCCACGATTTCCTCTGACTCCTACAATACCCTGCTACTCCTTCTGTGGATCTCCCCAATCTTTGATAAGAGGAACCCTATGGTGATTGTGGATTTAGACTGTCTTTCAGCAGAAGGTCTGGCTGTGGTTCTCTGCACTTGCTTCCATCTCTTGTCCGAGGAAACCTCTCTGAAGATGACTGAACAAGGCACCAATCTATGGATATAGCAGAATATCATTAGAAATCATTTTATTTTTCTTTGACCAGTCATGTTTTGTTCTTCCCTAGGTCTCAGGAAAATCCATTCTATAGTTATTGGCCATCCACGCAATGTTGGACATGGGAGTCCATTCGCAGAGCAGGCCTTAATTTAAATCAGACGTCAGTTGGCCGCTCCCACAAATTTTACATTGCCATTTCCCCAGCACATCTTGAATGCAGGACAGATTATTCAGCTAAGTTCATGTGGTGGCTGGGTTGATGTCCATGTATCATTTTCAGTAGCCTAAAGAGTATCTTCCCACACCAAAGAGACCGGAACATAGGAGTGAAGGACCCATATAGGCACCAGTTCAACCTCTCTAAATTCAAAGAGCTATGCAGATGTTGTCTTTGGCAATGGAACCCCACTCTCTGTTTTCAGGGAGCAACCCTCTGTCCTAGCATCACCCTTGATTGTTCGGGAATTTCCACAGGACCCTCTTAGTACACAATTAAACTGAACTCAACTCAGTCTGGTCACTAGAGGCCTTGCCTGGCTACATGAGATGGCCAGTTCAGACTCCGTAGGCCCATTTATTAAGAGTCCTTACTAGGATCACCTGCATAGATTCCAGGGTGTCTCCAGCGCATTAGGTTTCTACACTGTGTCCTAAATATCCCCCAATTCCAGCTGTCTCCCATACTCTTTCCTTTCATCCCATCTCTCCTCTACTTCATCTCCCATTCTTTTTTGAGAAAAGTCTAGGTTGTTTCCAGTTTCAGTTCTTATGAATAAAGCTTCAATGAACATGGTTGAACAAATGTCCTTGTGGTAAGATCCTTTGGTATATGCACAAGTGTTTTATATCTGTATCTTGAGGTAGGTCAATTCCCAGTCTTCTTAGGAAACACCATATTGATATCCATAGCACTGTGTAAGTTTTTACTCCTACCATCAATAAAGGAGTATTCCCTTTATTCCATATATTTGCCAGCATGGGCTGTTGTAGAAAGAAGTTTCCGACTCACCCAGTCCTGCAGCTGTTTAATCACAAAGAAATACATAGAGATTTATATTAATCATAAACTGTTGGGCCTATTAGCTCAGGCTTATTATTAGCTAGTTCATATAATTTCAATTAACCCATAATTCTTGTCTATGTTTACCCACATAGGTTGGTATCGTTTCTCAGTAAGGCATTCTCATATTGCTTCCTCTGTATCTGACTGGTTACTAACTCTCTACATTTTCTCTCCCAGAATTCTTTTAACCTGGTTGCCCCATCTATACCTCCTGCCTGGCTACTGGCCAAGCCAATCTGTGTTATGTTAATCAATATAGGTGACAAATCATTACAGTGTACAAGATCATTATCCCATAGTAGGCTGTCACTTGTGTTATTGATCTTAGCCATTCTGATAGGTATAAGATTGAACCTCAAAGTTACTTTATATACATCTCCCTGATGACTAAGGGTGTTGAACATTTTTAAAGTATTTCTCAGTTTCTTGAGATCCCTCTATTGAGAATTCTTATTTAGCTCTATTACCATTTTTAATTGGATAATTTGGATTTTGAAATCTAGTTTCTTGAGCTATTTGTATATTTTGGATATTAGTCCTTTATCAGATGTGGTATTGGTAAAAATCTTTTCCCATTCTGTTGACACTCTTTTTGCCCTGTTGATAGTGTCCTTTGCCTTATAGAAGCTTTTAAGTTTCATGCAGTCCTATTTACTAATTGTTGATTGTAGTACCTACAATTACTTGTGTTCTATTCAAAAAGATTCTCTTATGCCAATTAGTTCAAATCTATTCTACAATTTCTCTTCTGTCAGATTCAGTGTATTTGATCTTATGTTCAGGTCTTGGTCCAAGTGGACTTGAATTTTGTATACAATGATAGATATTAATCTATTTGCATTCTTTTACATGCTGACATTCAATTAGCCAGGACCATTTATTAAAAATGCTTTATTTATTTTACTGTGTATTTCTGGTTTCTTTATTAAAAATCAGATATAAATGTTTGTGTGGGTTTAGATCTGGTTGTTTAATTTGATTCCATTGGACAAGGTGTCTGTTTTTATGCAAATACCATTCAGTTATTTTTACTATATATCCATAATACAACTTTAATTCAGGAATGGTGTGACCTCCAAGAGTTCTTTTATTGTACAGGATTGATTTAACTATCCTGTTTTGTTTTCTATATGAAGTTGAGATTTGTCCTTTCAGAATCTGTAAAGAATTGTGTTAGAATTTTGATGGGGATTACACTGAATATGTAGATTGCTTTCAGTAGGGTGGTCATTTTTACTGTGTTAATCCTACCCATCCATAAGCATGGGAGATCTCTTCATATTCTCATACTGGTCTTTTATTTGCATGATTAGAATTCTGTCAAGATACTTTATATCATTTCTGGCTATTCTGAAGGGTTTTGTTTCCATGATTTTATTCTCAGTCTATTTTTCATTTGTGTACTGAGTTATTCTTGTATTCAGTCACTTTGCTGAAAGTGTTTACCTGCTATTGGAGATCCCTTTTGAAATTTTTAGGGTCAATTATATATACTGTTATATCATCTGCAGATAACAATAATTTGACTTCTTCCTTTCCAAGTAGTACCCCCTTGATCACCTTCAGTTGTCTTACTTCTCTAGCTAAACCTTCAAGTACTATATAATCTTTTTCTAGCTGATTTATACAGTACTAGTCAGTAACACTTTTTCAACAACTTTCAGTATCTGTGTACTAGTTACATCACCTTAGAGTGTGAAAGAAAAAATATTTTTACCCAAGAATCTGTTTTCTTCATTTAGATAAATGTCTCCATACTTAATGAAGTATCTGTATGCCATATGACTATTTTATGCCAGTAGAATAAAAGTTGTAATATGTGAAAAAGTAGATATTTTGTAAACTAGAAGATTAACTCATATTTCAAGACCTTAACAAGTTTTTCTTCCACAAAGACTAGTTTTGATCTTGTAGAAAATATCACCTTGACAGAAACTGCAGCAATAAGATTTTTTTATTTCATTTGCTTACTGGTTCTGGACTTGAGGAGAAATATATGCCATTATAAATGTCATAGTAAGGTACAATTGTAATATTTGACACCTTTGTGAAGTAGTGGAAACTTCATAATAACTAGTGAATATTTCCTACAAATTTATGTCTGACTTTCAGTATCTCTCTTAAATAAATAATTACTGACTTATCATGTGGGAACAGTCATGCTGTAAGGAGGCCACTAGCTAGTTCCCAATTGCTCAGCTCTGAAATATATATTATTTAAAACATTGCTTGGCTCGTTAGCTCTAACTTCTTATTAGCTAACTCTTACATCTTAATTTAACCCATTTCCATTAATCTGTGTATGGCAGTAGCTTACCACATAAGGTTCCCTGGAACTGTCTCTGGTTGAGGCTCCATGGCTTCTCTCTGACTCTGCCCTTCTTTCTCCCAGCATTCAGTTTAGTTTTACCTGCCTATCTCTGTTCTCCTATAGCTCTGCTATAAGCTCAAAGCAGTTCCTTTATTGACCAATGATATTTGCAGCATACAGAGGGCACTCCCATATTACAGTCACGTGCTAGTGAATACATAAGTTATGTATTCTATGTTTTATTATATTCCTTGTTTGTTTCTAGTCCTTTTTTCAGTTAATAAAGTTGTTTTCAATTATTGTTACCTTCCCAGCAAGATTTCTATAAATAAAGCAGCCTTCCATTAAACATATTTGACAGATCTTACTGAGGACATGGATCCATCATCATTCTTCTGACACATAATATTTGATAATGTTTTAGAATCTAATCATCTACATTATTGACAAGATCTCTAGCAGCTTCTCATTAAGATGAAAGTTAATATATTACATACAGATAGAAATCTCCTGGTTACATCCTGTTAGTTAAGATAATTATTGCTGTGATAAAAAGTATGCTTATATGCAGCATGGGAGAAAATGATTTATTTGGCTTATGCTTACACATCATTGTTTATCACTGAAGGAAGTCAGGGCAGAAATTCAATCAGGGCAGGAACCAGGAAGCAGAAACTGACATAGAGGTCATGAAGGAGTTCTTATGCTAACTGTATTGATGCTCATGTCTAACTTGACTTGCTTTCTTGTAGAACTGAAGACTAATATTCCAGGAGTCTAATTGTGAGGCCACTTGTTTGTTCCCAGATGCTCAGCCCCAAAATAATCACACAGATCATATTATTTGCAATACTGTTTCACCAATACCTTAAGCATATTTCTGGGTAGCTCATACCTTAAATTAACTCATCTCCACTAATCTGTGTATCACCATGAGGATGTGGCTTACTGGGTAAAGTTCTGGCATCTGTCTCCGGTGGGGCTCCATGGCTTCTCTCTGACTCCTCCTTCTTTCTCCCAGCATTCAGTGTAGTTTTCCCTGCCTAGCTAAATTCTGCCTACCTGTAGGCCAAAGCAGTTTCTTTATTCATTAACCAATAAAAGCAACACATAGACAGAAGGACCTCCCAATCATTTCCCCTTTTCTGTTTAAATCAAAAAGGAAGGTTTTAACTTTAACATAGTAAAATTACATGTAACAAAATAGTTACCAAGCAAGATTAAAGTTATAATATTTATATGTACTTTATCTTTTATCATAACTAAGGTAAACTATATTTATTCTTCAACTCCATCAAAGACTCCAGAAGGATATAATATTACTTAAGTAAACAGGAAGTGCATTGTAAGCAACTTCCAAAACTTTTGAAATGACAGACATCTCACTGCCTGGACAGTCACCCAAAGTTCTGTATCATTGGAGCATCCATCTTCAGCCTACAGGCCCATAATATCCAGCATAATTTTCCAAAAAGCAGGGAATTTCAATGATACTGAATCCTGTCCTGTGGACTTTTGTATATTCTCATTTCTACCAAGAAACTAGAATTATCTTAGTTGTGTAATTCTGACTCAGGCTATCTCATAAAATTGTGGTACAGAGAGCAGCTAGGGACATAACTATCAGAAGTCTTGACTGAGACTGAATGGTAGTCCACTAATTTTACTTCCTCAAACACGTGGTTGATAGTAGATTTCAATTCTCTTCAAGCTCTTGGCTTTTTGGAAGGCTTAGCTACCTAGTTTATGAATCAGCTCCATAGACTTCTTGAGTTTTCTCCACTGGTTTTTGTCCAAAGCCAGTGATCAGAGAATCCCCACTATTAAAGCCTTACCCTAACATTTGGTGATTTTATTTTCTCATTATTTCTTGCATTAAATTTTCCCATTCTCCTTGGCAATTTCTTAGTTCATTGTACTTATCTTTTCTTACTCTAATAATGTCCAAATATGGATTATATTTGCAAACCCTATCATTTCCAGATGTTATTTCCTAAAAGAATCAGAACACGTTTTAAAATTTAAATGCTCGATGATCATATTTCTTTTTTATAACATAATACATTTATTTTACTATTCAGGAAGAATACAAACACATACTTCTTAATTTAGGGAGACTAAGGAAAGATTAGGAAAGTTTCCACTCCACAAATAAACCGCTTCACCTACAACAAAGTCCCTCAGTAATTTTGGTCATCATCCCAGTCTTTCTTCCCACTTGGAGGTTTGGGCCCATCAGCCGGTTTTGCCATGATGATCTGATCCACTCTAAGTACAGTGACAGCAGCATTAGTGGCCAATTTAATAGCCCAGTATTTTCCCAAGTATCTAAAATACTGGCTTCTAGCATATCCTTTACAGCCGGAATTTTAGCCTCAATATCCAATCCCACATTTTTGTTTCCTTCTTGGTGCACTGATAAAGTTTAGATATAACTTCGTTGGTCTTCACACCAGAATTTTCTGCCAGTGCACGTGGAATAGCTTCGAATGCTTCAGCAAACTTCTTTATAGCATACTGTTCAAGTCCGGGACATGGCTCTCTATATGATGTAATTTGTTTGGCCAATTCAATTTCTGTTGCTCCACCTCCAGGTACAAGATGCTTATCCCTTGTGAGAACTTTGAAAGTATTAACTCCATCATCTACTGCCCTTTCTATGTCATCCATCAGATTATCTGTAGAACCTCGAAGAACTAAGTAGAAATGGCACCATCTTCTTTTTCATGCTTAAAAACAACCACCTGTGTGTCTCCAACTTCTGAGAGGTAAACACTCTCACAATGTCCCATTTCCTCAAGGATTGGAAGAGTCAATCTAGGAAGAGCTGTAGCACCAACTGTTTTACAGAGTCTTCTGAGATCCCACTTTGAGTTCAGCCTCACCAACAAGATATTGTACTTGTTAGCATAATGAGAAGCCATGTCTGCCACTTTGCCACCTGTTACTATGACATTTGCACCAGTGCTGGCAATAGCTTTCACCTGTGCATCCATAAGATTTTTCTTCTCCCTTGCTAAAGTTCATCAGTTCTTCAGCAGTCTTTATCAGCACTGTTCCCTTAGTCTCTGTAATCATACCATCAAAGGGACAAGAGTACACCGCTATTTTTGCATCTTTGACAGATGTTACATCATCTTCGGTTTCCTTCTTAAAAACCATGCCATACAATATTGAAGATGAATAGCTACCAGAGCCCAGAACCTTACATACTCTGATATTATCAACATTGAAATTGCCAGAATCAGGAAAAATAGATACACATGCCTGAGCAATAAGCTTGGGCAGAGATGCTTCATTCCCGTACTGCTTACTCATTACAGAGGTTCGAAGCAGAGATGACACTTCATCAACATCTCGAAGGTCTTTTGCAGAACCACATACCAAATTGGGAAGAATCTCGTGAGCCTTTTTACAAGCTATTTCATAGCCTGATATTACCTCTGATACTGACAGACCAATCCTCAGTTCTTCAGCTAGTTCCAAAAGAGCAAAATGCCAGAACAAAGTTTGTGCCCTCTCCAACCTCTTGTTCTTGCATATGAGAGGCCATCACGATCATTTCTGCAGCAGGATGTTGTACTTCTAGCTCTCGTAAAATAGTCGCCACGTCATTTGTCATGAACAACTTCTCCAGGCGATTGATGACCATTTTATTTATTCCATGTGGTCCGTATGCTGTAAAAGTGGTCTGAGGAAGCTCCTTGCAAGCTTGTATATTTCTATACACGGCCTCTTCTAATCCTGAAAAATGTTTTGCTCCATCCTTGAGCATCTGAGCAAAGCCTGGGGCCTGGGGACGTGGAGCACCATGAGTAGTCCATAATCAACTGCTCACGCGCTGGGAGGAAGCCGATGATCATATTTCTTAGGCATTCTGCTTACTATTTTTCTTTAGTTTTTGATAAAATACAAACTTTGCACTGTTATATATGAAGCTGTTTATTATTGAGCTTCTATAAATGTTTCCAGATTTGTCTCTTGACATTATAGTCCTTATGCCCCATCCATAGTATCGCTATATAAATTCTCCAAAATTTTTGTTATAACTCACATGTTCCTGCTATATGAAATGTATGTTTAAATTACTAGTCATATTAAGAATCATCTAACATGACTCCTTTTGCACAAGTTTTTAATAAAATCATATCTAATAAAGCTAATTGTTTGCTTACTCTTACTCCTTTTAAAGTAAAGAACTCTTGATTTAATTAAACATAGTATTAGGCATCATATTTAAATTTATCTTCTTAGGTTATTTATTTTTTAATTGATCCTTAAAATGATTGTTCTTTCTTCTTTATATTCATAGCAACTCGATCAGCAGCTAACTCTAGAGATATGTTCAATACTTTTTGTAAATAAAATTCTATTGAGAAATTTATGATTTATTTTTTGTTTTCCTTGACAAACCTGTGTGTGATTTTGTGTACTGACTTAACTTTACATAACAAAGTTGCTAGACATGAAGCATTTTTTTATTTTGTGCTGATGACATAATGATATACATCAGTAGGAATTTCATTGATAATTATAACAGAAGCAATATTATCGTGGAGCATTCACATTTTATAGTGAATATTTAAATGACCTTGTTGGGAAATTTTAGGGAAGTATCTATAATAACACAAAGATACAGTGATTGCCTACTACAGAGCAGAATATAGTAGCTGATTGGTGCTTATTAATTAAAAAAATCCCACTTAGTATATAATGATAATCTCATTTACCAATAACAAACCAATATTTATAGAGACTAATCAACAACCAATGTAGTTTAAGATATTAAAAACTAGAGGTTTTTCATTCCTAATTTCATATTTTTATCAATTCTGCCTGACAAATAGCAAAATTTTGCAAAAAGTTATAACCAAAATTATTTTATTGATTTCATTCTTAAAATCATAAAACAATATATTATAAAATAACTTACCTAGCTGATGTATCTTACTTCCTTTATTCCCTTAGGTTATTAAATCATACGACTTGGATAAAATTATATATACATAAACATTTAAAATATGATTAGGAGAATATTTTCAGAAAAAGTTGAGAAAAATAACAGATCCATCACAAAATATTATTTAGTCAGACATTTATATATAACAAATTTTAATTTTAATCATTATTTTATTATTTACATCAGAAATATTTTCCTCTTATAATAATAAACTGATACCAATTGGAGATAGTACTAATGGCTATAGCAAGTTTATGGAGAATGACTCATAAAAGAAAACGATCCAAGACCTTAACTAGACAGTCTTCACCTTGAATTGTAGCAGTAGGAAATTGGTGACAAAGTTCAACATATGGAAGAAAACTTTATTGCAATGATGGAAACATTGAAAAATAACCAAACAGAAATACTTTTATAAAATATTTATTTATTATGTATGTAATGTTTTGCCTGCATATATGCCTGCAGGCCAGAAGAAGGCACCAGATCTCACTACAAATGGCTTATAACTACCATATGGTTGCTGGGAATTGAACTCAGGATTTCTGGAAGAACAGCCAGTAATCTTAACCTCTGATCCATCTCTCCAGCCCCAGAAATATCTTTAATAAAGGAGATGTCTAATTAAATAAAAACCACAACAGAGACCATCATTAACAGATAAGGCCACATAGAAGACTACATTTTATGAATGGATTATGAAATTGAGACAATGATAAAAAACACATGTCATAGGAAAAAATAATTTCCAAGTTTAGGAATCATTCAAGACACAAAACCAGAATTTCATAACATAGAGGAGCAGAAGTAAAACCAAATAGAATACACAGACTGTTTAATGAAATTATCAGGATACTTCCTAAACATAGAAGAGAGGTAGGATGTCAAAATACAAGAGGACTATAGAACTCCAAATAGACATAACTAGAAAAGAAACTTTCAATAATGTTATAGCCAGAATCTCCATAACACAAAGAAAAGGAACAATCCTAAAAGCAGCACAGGAAAAATAATCTAATGGAACATTATATTCATTGTACATAACTATGAGTTCCCGTATGACATTTTAATGCGTCAACATAATGGATTTTGATCATATTTGTTTGCTCGTTGTACTTTGCTCTTTTGAGAGTTCCTAGCCTCTCATCTTTGAGCAGATATGATCTCTTAACTTCATACTCCTGCCACCAGGCCTGTTCCCATGTTGCTCCATTATTATTGGAGTTGTCCTTTTGGAACCACAGAGAAAGCTGAACTATTTCTTCCACCTTGAACATGGCTTTTAACAGTAATAGAAAAATAATTAGAACCACGAGTTATTAGAACAAATAAATTTGAGCATATCCCACAAAGGTGGATCTTTGATACTTCTTTATTTTATATTTTACATCTGAATATAGCTTTTAGATTTATTTAAATTTGAACTGAAGTATAGTATGCTCTACAAAAAATCACTTTGGACTTGTTTTTCTTGATTTAATAAAGCAATAAAATCAGAATTTAAGCTCAACATCTGTTTCCTATATGTAAAATAATGTTTCTCTTGTGTTGTCAGGTGTCAAAATACCTAGATTCTGTCGTACACAGAGTGCAAAATTTCCTAAATTTCAAATATGCAAGTAGCATTTGAAGACACAGTCATCATTTTTATTTTATTTATTTCTTTTGATTTATTTTTACTTCAAGGTCTGAATATATTATTTGTTCTCTTTCAAATATCCTTTTTTCATGAATTGTTACTGTATATTCCTAAATACTTAAGTATATAGGAGCTGAACAACATGACAACAATAGACAAGCTAACATGGACAGCGGAAGCCCCACATGGTTTCTATTTTATACAAAATAAATGCAATTTTGCAATGTGGAGAGCAGGATAAATTAGTCTTTTCCACAGATGGAAACACTAATTGGTTATGTAATACCAAATGTTCTTTCCTGTAAGCATACATAAAGTAGTTATCATTCTCACTGGTTATTATCTAAGAACTTCATATTTTGAAGGATATATTTGAAATAAATAATGCAGAGACTACAACTGAGTATTATTTTTTAGTTCCTTTAAAAGCTAATAAAATAAAACTGACTTGGAAAAATATATTCTAAAATGAATTCAACAATTTTGATTTTTTTACTCTTCTATGATAATTCATATCAAGCTCATCAGAAAAGAAAAATTCTACATGTATAAGCATTGTATTTCCATAATGTATTATCCAAACTATAGTTGATATAATACCTCATTTTTAAGTAAATTTCATTATATGAAAATGTTCAAAAATACTTCAGAGGTAGCAATTAATAGAATTGCCAATATGTAGAACATGATCAAGTTATTCTGTCTACTAGAGAAATAATTTAGGTATGAAACAGAAATAAATTATTGTTATTTTAAGATAAATAAAAGGCAGCCAAATAAATTGTAAAATGATTACAGGTGTTATTTATAGCAAATAACAGTCTTTAGCTACCTTATATTTTTATACTGTTAATTCCTTTTAGATTATCATATGACCACCTTATTTTGACATTTACCTTCCCTCCCTGAGCTCCTCATATGTACAGCCTCCATACCCACTCCTGTTCAAATATATGTTCTCTTTTTATTTAATCATTATTATATGTATGTTATTTTTCTTTAATCATTATTATATATGTATATATGTATGTGAGTTTGTGCATTATAAATCTGTAAGTATAACCTGCTCCATTTATGTAATACTTGTATGTGATTGTGTCAGGGCTGCCCATGTGGTATTAAATAACCAATTAGTTACTCCTCACTGAGGAAAAAGATTTCTCCTTCTTTTAGAATTCTTTAGATGCTTGTAATTTTCTTGTTTAGGGTTGAAGCCTCATCAAATTTTTTTCTTTCATGTAAATATATATTATATATTATATATTATATATTATATATTATATATTATATATTATATATTATATATGTGTGTGCATGTGTCTATGTGTTTATAAGTGGTGTGTGTGTGTGTGTGTATGTGTGTATCATCCTTGGTCAGATCATGTTTAGGCAGCTACGTTGGTGAGACTGCATGCATGGATGCAACTTCTCTGAAATTCTAAGGAGATACAATATCACATCAGATTTCCCTTTCTTCTGTCTCTTTCAATGTGTCTCTCGCAGCACTCCCCAGGAACAATTTCTGAGCTTTAGTTGCAGAATTTATGCTGTAGATGTTGGGAGGGGGCTCCAAATATCTGTATTTTGACCATTTGTGAATTTCTGTAATAATCTCTGTTTATAGCAACAATACATTTCACTGATGAGGTATAAGAACTGCACTTATCTATGAGGATAAGGACATATATTAATATTGTATTTTGGGATTATGCCGGTTTAGTAAAGCAGCTGTTGGGGTTCTTCTACAAGATCTATTATTATTCCATTAGTCCCATGAAGTTGGCTAGGTTTTCAGTACTGAGCATGATTGCTTTCTTGTTGAGCAGACCTTAAGTCAAACTTGTGTTCCACTACTGCCCCTTTAGGGTTACCATAGCATGCTAGTCATTTTTGTGGTTCATAGACAATCTCATAGCTTGGTAAGATTACTGGTTGCGTCCCTCCTTCGGAAGCTTGCATTATAGCTTCTCTAACCCTGAAGGCTAGTACTCAGGGAGAAGTCTTTAAGGTCAAATCTATCTCAAGTCATCCGGGTCCTATACATGAGTATGTAGTGTATTTGGCACTGGGGACTTAATTTCCACCTCTGGAAGGCACCCAAGGGGAATAGGAATGGCCTATAATGGTTCAGAAGTTTCCAGGGCCATCCTAACCAACAACTCAAAACTGTGCTTCTCTTGCCTGGTGTTGGGGATTTTGTTAGATAGTTTGTAGTTCTTGGGGGAAGCATTGTTAGGCAAGATGAGACAATTTTATTTACACATGAATGAACATACATGTATTATATACATGTATTGTAGATATTTTTAGGTATATGTTTCTATATATTATTAGCGAAGGGTGAAAAAGTGAAATGAATGAAATAGTTCCATTTTGTATAAAATTAAAATATGTAAGTTGCTAGGGCTGCCGAGCTGTTTTTTTGAGTAAGGAGCATTGGATGCTCTTGCAAAGAACCTGGGTTCGCTTTCTAGTACCCACATAGTGACTCACAAGTGTCTGTAACTCCAGTGCCAGGAGATCTGACATCCTCCTCTGGCTTCTGTGGGCATTGCATACATGTGGTATGCATATATACATTTAGGCAAAACATGTTTATAAAATATTAATAAACAAATACTTAAAAATATATAAGACATGAATAAAATAATTATATAAGTAGGTGTTAAAATTTATATGGGAGTTGGTGACACTGCTCAGTAATTGAACACTTTTTTAGTATGCAAATGGTCCTATTGTGACTCTCAGCACTAGTGGAAAATAACGACCATATGGAAATATCAAAGGTTGATAATAGCTATATTATGGAGAAAAAGAAAGATAGATAATTCACATTTCTGATTTCCAACTCACTATAATGCAAAAGAATTTTATGTAGATTTAGCATAAACTAAATATGGAGATCATTGAAATAAAATCAAAATCTAGATGCTCATAATTATTTGCATCTTGGTAAATATAAACAGATAATCCAATGATATTTAAAACAAATAGTGTTAAGACAACTTGATCTTTTCAGGCAGAGGAATAAATTTGAAAATTAAAGCTAGACATGGGTTCATAGGCCTATAATTAGAGCACTGGAAGGTGCAGACAGGAGGCTTAAGAAATATAACCCAGTTATTATGTATACTGCCCTCTATCTTTATATATATTATGTTTATTATCTAGAAATAATGGTGAACTCTTATAATAGGCTGAGGTAAAATAATCATGTATGAGTTCAAACCCAGTATGTATTGATAAGGGTCTGGCTCAGTGAAGATGGGATATCTCAAAGTATGAAAAATTAAGATAATTTTAATCATATTTGTGATAAATAAGAAGATACATGCAGCATAACATGTATAGAAAGAAAATAAATAATTTATTGCAGACAAAATGTGAGAAAGATTTCTTAATGTATAAATAAAATATGTGCATAAATATTTGTTTAAAGAAGATGTATAACACTTGAAAATATATCCATTGTATTTAGCAATGAGTATGATGCAAATCAAAATTATTTTGTGATATTACTTTGTACTACACTGATGGTTAAAATCAAAGAAAGGACAATCACTAGTGTCAGTAAGGGTGTGAGAAACAGAATTTCTTAAGTCCCTCTCTGAGTTAACTGATCAGGTAAATGAAATTATTCCAAGATGTAAGCCTTTAAAATCTGAAATAGTCCTTGTCCAAAATATTTTAGTGAAGGAATATTTCATTTGTTTCTTCCTTTTTTTAAAAAAAGAGAATAGGTCCTTTGCTTTAGGAGTGGGTGCCTGAACTGAACTTGCCCCATAGTTACTTTGTTGAATATCTTATTCGTCACCATAGAAATTTCGCATGGTGGATGGAGATAGAGCCAGAGACCCACATTCACACCAGAGCAAGGGATCGTGCTACCAAGGTCCAGTGGAAGAGCAGAAGGAGGGAGAAGATGAGCAAGGAAGTCAGGACCGTGAGGGACTGGCCCATCAACAGAGACAGTGTGCTCGATCTATTGGGAGCTCATCGAATCAGCTGGACCGAGACTGAATAAGCAAATGACCTAACTGGACTCTATGAATGTGACTGCCAGTGGGGACTGACTGAGAAACCAATGATAATGGCACCGGGACCTAGCTCTTCTGCATGTATTGGCTTTTTGGGAACCTATTCTATATGGATGCACATCTTCCTAGACCGAGATGGAGGGGGGAGGGCCTTGGGCTTCCCATAGGGCAGGGTATCCTGCCCCATCTTAAGGAAGCAGGGGGAGGGCGGTGGGGTAGGGGGGAGCGGGAGGGCCGGGAACAAGGGGAGTAAATGTAAATTTTTCTTTTAATAATAAAAAAAGGGAAAAAAAGAATAGGAAAATGAGTTGTGTCAGACAGTTATTCAGGATCTAACATTACTTTAATTACTTAAATTGAAATTATGGGAATTTTTCCTAATTTAACATGTCTAATCCTTTCAGAGTGAAAATTTTGTTTTAAGTGAAAAAATTATTTAATATACAAGAAAACAATGATAAAATTGAATAAATTTTTTGGATAAAACTGAATAAATATAGTTCTAACATCAAGTTACATACTAATTCTTTCTCAAACAGTAATGTAATATTTTCACATTTTCATCTTCTAGTATCCACCATTTCTTTCCTCTGTGCCATAAAGTTTTCATTGTACAGGATTTTTTCCTCCTTGGTTGAAAACTCCCAGGTATTTCATTTTAGAAGTATTTTTTATTTAGCTCAATGTTAAATTTAAATAATAATTCTTTCTAATCAAAATTGTGTATAGGAAGACTTAAGATATGCAGTGGTTTGAATGAGATAGTTTCCACTATCTCAAGTCTTTGAATACTTGTTTCCCGGTTCATGATTGTTTGGGAGGACTAGGAGGTATAATTGCCTGTAATAAGTATGTCACTAAGTATAAGCCTTGAGGTTTCAAAGCCTGGACCATTTTGAGAAAGGTCTTTCCTGTTTCCTGTTTTACATTGCAGTTTTGAATTTTCTAGTGTTGCTCCAGCCCCCTGCTATCTCTGTTCTGCCACGTGGACTGTAACCATCAGGAGATTCTTCTGAATGAGACTTTTCCTAATTTGCTTCTCAGTATGGTTTGGCTTTGATGCATAGAAAGATACTGATTTTTCTGTGTTGACTTTATATTTTGACAGTTTGATGAAAGTTTTGACAAAGTTTACAGTTTTCTGGTAGAGTCTTTAGGGTATTTAAGTATTGGCTTATGCCATATATAAATGGGGATAGTTTGAGTTCTTTTGCTACTTATATACCTTGTATGTTAGTTTTGTTCTAAGTACCCAAACTAAGCACTGTGTTGAATAAGAGTAGAGAAGGGACATTCTTGCCTCAATCATTATTTCAGTATAAATATCTTCAGTTATCCATTTTATTATAATACTGACTATTGTTCTATCATACAGAGTGCATATTAAATTAAGGTACATTCCCTCTTCTAGGTTTTTAAGGATGTTTATTATTCAGTAATGTCTTCCATCCATAAGCCTATTTACATGTTATATTGCACTTACTGATTAAATTACACACTAAATAAATCTTGCATCCCTAGGATGAAACTAACTTTATTATGGTTTAAAACTTTTCACCTTTAGGAGGGGCCCAATGAAATTTCTTTCCTTTCCTTTATGTTACATGTTGCCCCAGTGTTTAAATTGCTGTTTGTTACACCTGTTTGAATATCCTTTATGATGCTATGAGGCATCTTTCTGTTTTCCAGCAGCCTTCTCTGGATGCCTCAATGTCTATTACCACTCAACACTAAGAGGACAAATTTCATTTCAATTCACTTCTGATTCCTTTTCCACGCCCTTCCCCATTCATAACTGAGTACTGTTTACCTGAGGCTGTGTTCAACTTCTCCTCATGCCTCATCATTTTTTTTGTTATTGTTCTCTTTTCAGGTATTCATTCCCAACTGTGACTGGTTTTTGGATATTTTCCTTTTTTTCTCATTGGGAGCTATTTTCTTTGCTTTTTAGTTCCATTTTTGGTATCATAATTACATCACTTCTCCATGCAAATCCTCCCATAAAACTCTCCTTGCATTCTTCCAAATTCATGATCTTTTTTCAGTAATTGTTATATGCATATATTTACACACACACACACACACACACACACACATATGTAATTCCTAAATATAATTTGCCCAGTCTGTATAATGTTACTTTTGTGTGTGTTTTCAGGGGTAACCATTTTGAATTGGATAACCACTGTTATGTTCTACCCTAGGGAAGACCAAATATTTTGCTTCAAGCTTTCCTCTGTTGTGTGTAGTTTTTTGGTAAGGCCTCATGGTTTCTGATTGCTCCATTGGAGCAGTCTTTGTTTAGCTCTTATGGCAGCAATCATGATGATGAAACTTCAGGTGGGTAGCTTCTGATATTTCTAGGAGGCACAGTCTCATAGCTAACTCTGTGATCCTCTGGTTCTTATAACCATTCTGCTCCATCTTCTAGTGTTCTCTGAACCTTGGTTGTGGCAATGTTTTGTAGATGCATCTACTACTACTACTACTACTACTACTACTACTACTACTACTACTATTTATCCCTACTCTTGCCTTGATCATCTGACACAGAGGTGGCATCTAGCCTCCAACTTATATGGAACTATTTTGCTTAATTCTTCAAATATTAATTACCATACTCACTAATGTTTTATGTTCTCAAATCCTTTCAATTCAGAAAAAAACTTAATTGATTTAAGCAATATCCTATATTTCCCTATTTTTATTTCTTCCCTGTGGCCTGAAGTGTTTTTATTACTACAATTGTATAACTAAGAACTTCTTGGAAAATGGCATTCTTATGTTATTGCATCAAGATTAATTATACATTCACGAGAGAGAGAGAGAGAGAGAGAGAGAGAGAGAGAGAGAGAGAGAGAAGAAAATAAAGCTCTGTAGCAAAGAATTGAATTACTCAAATGAATGAGAGCAAAAGCAAGCTGCATCAGGTCCTTACTTTTCTATTTGACAGAGATATGTAATTTTTATTCACCTTTCATTTTCTCTCGGGGTCCTTTTGGTTTTGGAGAAAAATTATTAAAGCAAAACACTGTGGGATATGTCTCACTGTAGTATATGTGTCTGAGCATAAATGAGGCATAAGAGGGGTCCCAATTTGAGCCCATCATAGGTTATATATAGAGACTTCCTAAGAGAAATTTTACATATTTCTCTCTGTAGCTATTTTTGAAAATATACAATAAATGGCAGCCTAGTGTTCTTCAGTGAGGGATAAGTGCACATCCTCTTCTCAGAAAGGCATAGGACATTTTCTGTCTCAGCAAACCTTCTGCTCCATGCAGTTTTTGTTAAAAAGTGGACTCCATGCAAAGTCGCTTATGCTCTTCTGAGCTCCTCATTAAAAGCATGTGGCATCATTTCCCTTTTGGGGTAATTAAATTATCTTTGAACTTAGGCAAAAAAATCAACTTTGTGAGTTCTTTCCTACAAATGCAGACTTATTCAGACACCATTTGAAATTAAATGGAAGAAATTGGATAATCTTTAAATGCAAAATTTTATTATCATCATCCAGAATTGCATTCCTGTATGGTGAAGCTGACTGATTTGTAATTGCTTTCCAAAATTGTATTTTGTTTTTAATTACCTATAATTATTGTGAAAACTTATGAGCTACAATGTAATGTTTTAGTACATATATATTGACTATGATCAAAACCTTCTTTTATTAATGTAATTACAAATTTTGTCTCATAACACTTATGATTGAAATGAAGTTTTCCAACTCTATTTAAGTCAATATATTCTTAAATTCAAATACTCACCAGCCTTATGTCTAATACCTATTAAAATATTTATGATTTTTCATAAATATTGTTCCTCATTGTTCATCATATATGTATAAATATTTTTGAATTTACACATAAATTGAACATATTTATGAGACAGCCTATAGTATTTTGTTACATTTATGCATTTTGTAATGGTCAAGGCTTATATGGAATCCATTTCTTGGTTCAGCAATAGCTATTAAAATAATAGAGATTGAAAGCTGGGCGGTGGTGATGCATGCCTTTAATTCCAGCACTCGGGAGGGAGAGACAGGCAGATCTCTGTGAGTTCAAAATCAGCCTGGTCTACAAAAGCTAGTTCCAGGACAGCCAGTGCTGTTACACAAAGAAACCCTGTCTCCAAAAAACAAACAACAAAAAATGGATATTGACCACCAAATTTAGTATTTTTATCAGGAAAAGCCTTCTGGGGGAAAAATTTATATGTCATATTTTGAATAAGGTTTTCCTCAATAAAAGAAACAAAAAAGGTGAGTTTTATTGTACTCTGTATAGAACATAATTTCAAAAGTTTTTGTATATTAGCAGAAAGGAATATTCAATATTGTAAGCATCACAGATGTAGGCCTATATTCAGTAATATTTAAAAATATTTCATCTTTTCCTGCTGGAATAAAATAGGCTATTCAAGCAATTAAGGACTATTCTAGTCAGTTTGCATTTCAAATATAAAGCTTTTAGTTCTGTTGTTTGAAAATCATATAGTGCTTTTATTCCAGTTTCTCTTAATTCACTTCAAATAATGAAAACTTAAGATCATATCTTGGCTCTTTGATCAATACACAGATTATGATATAGTAATTTTTATATGTGCTCAGAAGTATAAAAATATTTATAAAATGCAGACAATCCCATTGGTGGCTAGTTGCATGGATATAATTAATAATTAGTTATTTTACATCATGTGTTTAAACAATAATTTTGTTACTATGTCATGCCTCCTATCAAGTTAACATCCAATAATTTTCATAAGAGATGTTGCATTTCATTCATATAGAAAATAAAAAGTCAGTGAGACATTGTAAAGATAGGAGAATGTGGTTTTTCAAAATCTTTAGTGATTTCCTAAAATTGTGCATTCCAATAGATTATATAGACATTAGGTGGAAAGTGAATGGGTATCTTGATAACAATAAGTTTTGGGTATCTTGACTCCTCTGAAAGTCATGGTATTCAGATTAATTGACTTGGGTATTTTCAGTTTTCACATTGCTTCTTTTCTAGGGTTACTAGACATCAACACTTAGGAAATGGTTGTTGTGTTGTATTTAATATCTTTTAACTTTCTATTACTATTAGATGAAGGCTTAATAGACTGTTGTCCTCACATTCAGTATAATAGGCAACTGAGCTGTAACTATTAGTGTCTCTTACTTTTGCCAGATACCCTTTTCCCTTAAGACTTGTTTATAATTTGCTTCTTACAATTTTGGTGGGAAATCTCCAAAAATTTCCCAAAAAGAGATAATAAACTAGGTTATGTATCACTGTATTGAGTATCGATTGATTAGAAATCTTTCTTGACTATGAGGATCTAGAACATCAGAAAGGTAATGGACACCTGAGGCCAAGACATCACATCAATATGGACAAACAGTCAAAATGGAAATAGACTAACTCTTAAGAATCAAAGTAGCCTACTTCACTGTTGACTGAGATTTCTGTCCTGTCCAGTTCCCACAGTCATTGAGTTCCAAAGAAATCACATAGGTCTACTTTAATTATAAAAAGATTGGACTAGTATCTCGTTTATGTCAGCTACGTGGCTTGGTACCTTTTACCTTTTTCAGCGAGGCAATCACATCTTGCTTGCTCTGTGTATGGTTTCCTATCTGTCTGGGTGATGATTGCAGACTGAAACTTTCCTCTTTCCAGTATTCTTGTTGCCCCGCCTCTACTTCTTGCCTGGCAACCCCGCCTATACTTCCTGCCTGGCTCCTGGCCAATCATAGTTTATTTAAAATAGAAGTAACAGTGTACAGACCATTGTCCCACAGCACTCCCCCCCCTTTTTAAATAATAACTCTGAATCATATCGCCTTCATGATCAAGTCCTGGTTGAAGTATACTGTGAGGCTTGATTATCTCAGGCAACAATCTTTGAAGTGTTCTGGATGTAGAACGCAGACATCTGGGCCATTCTCCTATCAGAGATTTCTCAGGGGGTTTTCCTTGGTCAAATCTGATTTTTTTTTAAACACAGAATGAATCCTCAGTCCCACATTTTCTATGGAAATAAAAGCAAAACCTTTTCTCCAAAGTAACATATCTTTTTACTTAAATTTTAAACTCAAAGAATTTTCAATTTATATTGGATTAATCCAGTAGCATTTATAATCAAATGTCTTTTAGCAGCTTTTATTCCTTCCTCAGTCATCAAACAACTTAAAGACAACACAATGACATACAGTATTCAGACTCTGTGTATTTTTCATGTTTATGTGGCTTTATTTTAACATCTATTTCTTTTCTTTTTATTTTAATTTTTGGCATAGACATTCCTGGATGTTCAGGAAAGATTTGCAAAATCTTGTAATTGATTGTAGTAATAAGGCGAGCGGGCCGTGTTCTCGCACCCGGCACTTGGGTGCCCAGCTAGCTTAACCCGAAATACCCACAGGGAAACTGTAGTTATTGAAATACTGCATGGCCCATTAGCTCTAGCCTCTTATTGGCTAACTCTTACATATTTATTAGCCCATTTCTATTAATCTGTGTGAACCACGAGTTGTGGCTTACTGGCATGAGTCTAACCAGCATTCATCTTGGGCAGGAGAAGCATGGCATCTCCCCCAGTGCTTTTTCTTTCCGAGAATTCCAATCTGTGTACTCCGCCTACCTGATTTCGGCCCTATCAAAAGGCCAAGGCAGTTTTCTTTATTCAACCAATGAAAGCAATACAAAATGCAAAAGCATCTCCTACACCAATCAATCATCATATGTTCATTTTCACTATAGTCTTCCATATAGTTTGATTTCTTTAATCTTTCTCTCTGTTGGCTCTTTGTTCTTTGGGGTCCTGTCAAGCAGCTGCCAAGCAAATTACACAGAGTCTAATATTTTATGAATACACAGCCTTAGCTTAACTTGTTCCTATCCAGCTTGTCTTACCTTAAATTATCACATCTATCTTTTGCCTCTGGGCTTTTATATTTCTCTTACTTCTTTAATCTTACTTTCACATTATTACTTTTGTGACTGTGGAGCTGAGTAGATGACCCCTGATGTCTTCCTCTACTTTTTCTCTTATTCTTCATTCTCTATTCTCCTCCTATATATTCTCTCTACTTGTCAGCCCCACCTATCCTTTCTCCTCCTACACTATTGGCCATTCAACTCTTTATTAGACAATGAGATGTTTTAGACAGGAAAAAAAATCACAGCTTCACATAATTAAACAAATGCAGCATAAACAAATTCAGCACATCTTTACATTGTTAAAGAAATGATCCAAGAGCATAAATAAATAATTGCAACACACCTTAAAATAATATTCTGCAACACCTCTCTTTTCAAGAACTTTGAGATCATTATAGAATCTTTTATTAGAGTAATCATAAAAAGATAATAGTTACTAAATTCATATGATATGCATCACTCTTCACTCAGTTAAATTGGCATAAGTACAACACTCTGAAAGTTATGTTGATAACCTTCATTTCGTAGAAATAGAAAAGTTGAGGAAAGGTTATATAACCACTTTAATATGATGCACATAGCTGGTAGCTGAAAGGAATTTTACCTCTAACAATTGAGGTACATTTTGTTTTTTACAGTTTTCTCCTTTATACTAACTTGTCAGCAAATGAACATGACCCACTGAAGTGGAGATTGCTGCCAGTGATATATGTGAGACCTTGACAGGGAGTCAAACTTTTAAATGGACTCAGAAATGACATTAACCTATGCCAAATATTTTAAAGGGGATAAATATCATCAATAGTTCAACCCTTTGGAAGTAATCATCCTGAAGACAACTAATCCAGATGGGAGTCTGCATGTTTTAATTTGTGTCTGAATATTCTTGCAGTACAGGAATCAAGAATTTATTGTTATTTGCCATTTGTGGTGATGTAAACCCTATAACAAATAAAGGATGGAAAATAAATGATAGCAATAGTAGTATCTCTTTTTTATGTTGAAATATTTCAGCAATTCCAGGGGCAGTTTCAACAAAATTGTAAATGCTAGATTCACCTTCTGTGCTATTTTGAATATTCAGCTTGTACCCTACCTTTCATCTACATTGAGTGACTTCATGTTTTATGTAAACCCCTTCACAGTATGCTTTTATTTATTTATTTATTGGCTTTTCAAGACAGAGTTTCACTGTGGCATTGAAGCCTACCCTGGAACTAGCTCTTGTAGACCAGGCTGGCCTTGAACTCACAAAGATATGTCTGCCTTTGTCTCCTGAGTGCTGTGATAAAAGGTGTGCATTTCCACTGCCTGGCTTTGATTTTTATTTTTCTTATAGTATGCTTATAAAAACATGCTTTTTTGTACATATGACATATAGATACTTGTTAAAAAGCGTGTGATCTCATCACTTCACCACCATCTGAAGGCCAGATTTGGATATCTAAAAAGATCCTGTCTTGAAAACACAAACATGATATGGGATAAATTAAAATTTCATATATATATACATATATGTGTATGTATATATATAATATTAGAATTGACATGTTAAATGTGCACAATTTCTGGGCTTCTGAAGAATTTAAAAGCTGAATCTACTCTTCACTCAGTAACATCACTACGAAGCTTACAAATCTAAGAATATCTATTCAAGAAAAACACAGGCCAAAATAACATTATGTTTAATTTCTAATTATATAAAAGAAATTTAGAAATTATACATGGTAATACTTTAGATAAGAAACCTTAGAAACTATCACAAAGAGAAAATGCATTCTCCTATGCTACTTCTTTCTAGCAACAGCTATTTGTGCTTCTTCCTCCAGTTGTCTTACAAATATAAATTTTCTGCATTGCTATTGCATGGACTTACCTATGAACAACATGCAGCCAAATAATTTTGATTTGCAAAAATTGGAATTCAAACCCTACAGACTATGAACTTCTGAGACCTGCTCTACATATGTTATAATTTTCCCTTTTAAATCTGGATTTAATGTTTTTCGGTGTGCTGCAGTAAAGTGTGGATTCATTACCTTGCATATTGACAGCAAATAAGCCATAATACTCGTTGAAAATTATTTTTGACTGATGATTTGCATTTGTGTCTTTCTCCAAAGTCAGGTGTCATTATATGCTATACTTTCCTGGTTCCTTTTATATCTGAAAATCTGTGAATATTTTTACTAATCATAATGTGCTTATTTATTATTGTTTGTATAAAAAATTCCAAGTCAGTGGCTATAACAACAAACATTATTATAAATATTATAGTCAGTCCTAAACATGTATTAAAGGGTTGAAATTGATATTTGCATTTCTTCTGAAAGTATATGAAAAAGCCTATTCCCTCGTGTCTTCTACCTTATATAGGCTCAACATATTGTGTGACAAATGGTTGCATTCAAAGCTAGATATTTTAGGACATGTTTTTGTATCAATCTCTTTTTAATTCTTTATTTTAAATTTCAATTATTCTTGACTCTGACTCTTCTCTTCTTTACTATTTTAATGATTTTTATGTTTACATTGTGATTGCCAAAATAATACAGAAGAATCCCACTAAGTAAAATTCACCTGATTTCATAATTGAAGTTTCATTTGCTGGGTTAAGGAACATTTTTACAAGGAAAAATCTAAGGATATAGACTTGTTTGTAAAGAATGGTATTATTACTTAAGTCAATCAAATTACTAATATCAAATTCATACATTTGTTCTCATTCTATCCTTTTATATACAGAAAATAAACATTTTACTCAATAGTGAAAACTTTATAGTCTTCTTGTAGAAATTTGAAATTCAATTCTTGTAGTACCTGAGAATCATGAAACATATGATTTCTTAAAAATGGAGACTGTATTTTCATTTCCCAGCCACAAAGACCCAAATAATTACACAAAACTATATTAATTACAACACTATTTGGCCAACAGCTTGGCCATATTCCTAGGTAGATCTTACATCTTAAATTAACCCATTTCCATTATTTTATATTTTGCCATGAGATTTGTGGTTTATTACTTCACGTCTTGCTTCTTGGGCAGCTACATGGCATCTGCCTGACTGTGCCTTCTTTCTCCCTATATTCAGTTTAGTTTCCTGTCTAGCTATATTCTTCCCTGCCATTGGTCACAACAGCTTGTTTATTAATTAATGGTAAAAGAGCATATTCACAGCATACAGAGGTGAATCGTACATCATTTCTCCTTTTCTATTAAACAAAAAGGATACCTTTTATTTTAATATACTAAAATTACATTTAACAAAGCAGATATCGAACAAGAATTACAGCTACAATATTTAATCTACGTATATCTTAGAAAATTAAATATCCTATCACTTATCCTATCTTTGTGAGTATAAAGTTTTATATCTATTTTATCATAACTAAGGAAAATTGTAATTGTAATTATCTGTCTTTAACTCCACCAAAGAAAACAGAAGTATATAATTTTGCTTAAGTAACAGTTAGTGCATTGTAAGCAATTTTTAAAACTCTAGAATTGACAAATACATCTGTCAATTTGTTTGACCGCCTGGACAATCACCCAATATTCTGTAACATCAGAACATCCATCTTCAGACTACGGGTGCATAGTATCTGGCAGACTTTTCCATGAAACAGGAAATTTCAAAGACTGTTTTACCTATATTGGCAATTTGTCAGTTTTTTTTGTATCCTGCAGAATATCTGTCATTTTCTTTATGAAGCAGGGTTCCTGAGGGACCATCTTGTCTTATCTTGGCAAGTTTGACAGTAACTCTCCTATGGGTCCTATATTCCAGTATATACAGCATATAGTCAAGCAATGAAGTCAATAGCAGTTTTGTGCCCCAAAGGCTAGCAAACTCCATAAGTAGCCTCTTCAAAACCCATCAATCTCTTGAAGTAATTGGTGCTGCCAGGAGCAGATATATCTCATTGTCATGAACAGTCTAAGTTCTTAAAACATTTTAAATGCCATATTTTGTAGGTCTTTGAAGTCTTTGAAGGTTATCTAATGGAAAGTATCTCTCTATAACTAGAAAGCCTAACTAACATAACTAAAAGATCGATTATTATAGATGACTATCTTTTAGCCTGAATTTCTTAATTATACATTGCATTTTAAATGGGCTGTATAAATATAAAACCTTAAATAAGAGTTGAAATATACACATAACAAAATTGACCTTAAATATTTTTCAATAAACCAAAGTCCACACCAATGTAAAATATTCATTTCTATATCATATCGGCCCCCTTTCTTAAAAAGAGATTGATGGTGACTATAAACCATTTATAATCAACCCCTTTTAAATAAAAACAAACATTTATAAGCAGTAATTTTGAGATTTGGGCATAGTTTTCTCCAAACTAATTCATGTTATTTGTTGGGCAAAGTATTTTTATGGTTCATGGAGAACTTTCAATGGGTCTTGTTCCATTTAACAACATTAACCTGGAAGGAATTCACAAGTTCCCATTCTCTGTGGAAACAAAAGCAGAACCTCTTTTTCAAAGTGACATATTCTTATACTCAAATTTTGAAGACAAGATATCTTTAAAATATTTATGTTGGTTTAGCTTAGCAGCCTCCGAAACCACTTGTTTTTCAACAGTTAATTTATTCAAAGTCAAAAATCAAAAAAAAACATAATAATATTCATAATCCAGACTCAATGTATATATTCCATTTTTATGCAACTTATTTTTTTACTCTATTAATTTTAATATTTATTTTATCATTACTTCTTTAATCTATGAATGTCTGTACTCTTTCCTAAGTCCGTGTACATTTATCTAACACTGTGAGCCTTTAAGAAGTATTTTTGGTGTTTTGGACCAGCTCTGGACCAACCAATCAGAAAAGGCTGGAATGCTTGTGCTAGAGATTGGGGGCAGTGTGTGTGGGGCTGGGGGCGTGCTGTGGCTATATAAGGGTTAGGGGGCTGCAGCCTATCCTTAGGTAATTTGAGAAGTAGCTCAGGGCAGATTGGCAGTCTGGGCCAAAATGGAGTTTCTGCTGCTAAGTAGGATGGAGCGATTGCATGCCTTCCATTGGATCTTGTGATGAGAGACTTGTCGGCCTGTCTGCCTCCGTCTGCCTCCCAAAAGTTACAATTCCATCCTCATTACTTTAAAAAATAGTTCTAATGTCTGTGGACTTGAACTTTTCCTCCCCTCGGGTTCTGTTTAATGAATGCCTTAGAAATGCAAAAAAAAAAAAAAAGAAGTATTTTTTAAAAAGAAAAATAATAATCCTTAAAAATTATGATAAAGATATTGAAGTATAGCTCTTCACAGTTGTTGACTTCTGGTGGGAGTATGGGAAAGGACTCAGCTATCTTTAAGGACCTGGCCGTTGGGAGCATGACCACATTCCAGTGAATATACGGGCAGCACAAATTGTACTTGATGTACATTTTTGATAGGAGAGAACATAGGGTAGGACAGTTAACTTGGGAGGATTGGGAGGCATTATATAAAATATCCAAATAATCAATAAAAGTATTATGTTGAAAAAAATGAAGTAATGAAGTTCAGTTTAAGAAAAATACAGAAACAAGACCAAGTGGATCCCCAAGAATGAAAGCAGAGCCTTATTGTATGCTGCTTAATCTCAGGATCAGAGTATAGGTGAGAGCAAGAAAAATGTCTTTATCAATGTGCAAATGTGAAAATAAAGGAGAGCATCTTTTCTAAAAAAAAAAAAAGTATTTTTGTTTGAATCTATCTTATTGTATCTCTGTAATCATTTTCTGGCCAGGAGAGTTTTTTTTTTTTAATGCTAAGAAGGCATGGCTAGGACTAATGCTATAACTTCCCTGTTGGCCCCATGCTGTTCAACATGCCCTTACTTCAGCTGCACTCACCTGCCAGCAGGCAAGCGTCCCACAGACAAGCTGCCCCAACATCTCCACATTGGACACTATATTCTGCATATCCTACTTTACCCCCAAACCCACTCATCTCCCATGACCTCAGTGAGTCTCTGGAAGAAAGACTGGGACTACACAGAGGGGACCCAGAGGTGAGTGAACAGCTTCTCAACTGAACAGTCCAGTCTCTCAGCCCTAGGAAACAGGAAAAAACTTGGGCCCCTTTCCCATCCACATCAGATGTGCTAGCAAACTAGCAGACAAGACCCTTGCAGGTGGGCTGCACAGACTGCTATACCCAGCAAAGTTTTCAATCACCACTAATGGAGAAAACAAGATATTCTATGACAAAAATCATATTGAAACAATACCTAATCACTAATACACCCTTATAGAAAGTACTAGAAGGAAAACTCCAACCCAAGATGTTACCTGCACCCATGAACATATAGGCAACAGATAACCTCATACCAGCAAATCCCAAAGAAGGGAAACACACATCCATTACTACCCCAAAATAACAGAAATTAACAGTCACTGGTCATTAATATATCTTAATATCAATGGACTCGTTTCACTTCTAAAAAGACACAGGCTAACAGAATGATATTAAAACTGGATTGATCCTTCTTTGCATATGAGAATCAAAACTCAGTCTCAAAGACAGACATTATCTAAGAGCAAAGGGTTGGGAAAAGATTTTCAAATAAAATTCACCTACAAAACAAGTGGATGTAACTATCCTAATTTCTAACAAAATTTACTTCAAACTAAAATTAATCAAAAGGGATGGAGAATGACACTTCAAACTCATCACAGGAAAAATCTGTCAAGATGAAGTCTAAATTTTGAACAGTTATGCCCCCAAAAGAAGAGCATCTACATATGTAAAGGAATTAATACTAAAGCTTACATCACACATCAAACCCCATACACTAATAGTAGGAGACTTCAACACCACACTTTCTGCAATGGACAAGTTTCCAGACAGAAACTTAGCAGAGATATTAAAGAAGTAACAGATGTCATGACTTAAATAGACTTAACAGACATCTATAGAAACATCACTTTTTACAATAGCCACAAATTACATGAAATATCTTGGTTAATGCTAACCAATATAGTGAAAGACCTTTACAATAAAAACTTTAGGTCTTTAAAGAAAGAAACTGAAGACAATATCAGAAATTAGAAAGATCTCCCATGCTGATGAATCAGTAGGATTAATGTAGTAAAAATGACAATCTAACAAAAAGCAACCTAAAAGATTCAGTGCAATCCCCATCGATATCCCAACACAATTCTTCAGAAATATCAAAAGAGCAACACTCAACTTCATATGGAAAAACAACAACAACAACAAAAAATCCAGGGTAACCTGTACAATAAAGGAATGCCTGGAGTCATCACCATCCCTAACATCAAGCTCTATTATAGAGTTACAATAATAAAAACAGTTTGGTGATGGCATAGAAACAGACAGGTGGACCAATGAAATCAAACTGAAGATTCAGATATTAATACACACAACTAAGAACACCTGATTTTTTACAAAGAAGACTAAATTAAACAATGGGAAAAAAGAAAGCATCTTCAGCAAATGGTTCTGTCATAACTGCATGTCAACATGTAGAAGAATGCAAATAGATCCATATCTATCCCAATGCATATAACTCAAGTCCAAATGGATCAAAGAATTCAACATAAATCCAGCCATACTGAATTGCACAGAAGAGAAAGTGGGAAGTAACCTTGAATGCTTTGGAGAACACTCAGAGCTCATTCCATTGCTAGCTGTGGATCTCTGCATCTGCTTTCATCAGTTGCTGGATGAATTTCTGTGGTGAAAATTAATGTAGTCATCAATCTAATTGCAGCGGAAGGCCAGTTTCACTATAGCTTAGGGTGTTAACTGGGGTTGTGCTTTTGGAGACCATTTTCTAAATATAATACAGTAGCAGAGATACTGAGAGCAACAATATATAAATGGGACCTCCTAAAACCCAGAAGCTTCTGTAAGGCAAATGACATAGTTAATAAAACAAAACAAAGCCAACTGAATGAGAAAAGACCTTCGCCAATCTCACTTCTGACAGAGGACTGATCTCAAAAATATATGAAGAACTCAAAACATTGGACATCAAAATACCAAATAATCAAATTTAAAAATGTGGTACAGATCTAAACAGAGAAGTCTCAACAGAAGAATCCCAAATGGACAAAGCCACTTCCGAAATTGTTCAGCGTCTTTAGTCATCTGGAAAATGCAAATCAAAATGACTCTGAGATATCATCTTAACACCAATTAGAATGACTAAGATTTAAAACACCAATGATAGCTCATGCGGGAGAAGATGCAGAGTAAGGAGAACACTTCTTCATTGCTGGTGGGTGTTCAAACTTGTACAGCCACTTTAGAAATCAGCATGGCAGTTTCTCATAAAATTGGAAGTCAATCTACCTCAAAATTCACCAATACCACTCTTTGGCATATACCCAAATGATGCACACTCATACCACAAAGACATTTGCTCAACTGTGTTCATAGCAGCATTAATCATAATAGTGAGAAACTGGAAAAAATGGAGATGCCCCTCAACTGAGAAATGGATAAATAGAATGTGGTACATTTACACAATGGAATACTACTCAGCAGTAAAAAGCAATGGCATCTTGAAATTTTCAGGAAAATTGATGGAACTAAAAAATCCATCCTGAGTGAGGTATTCCTCATCTAGAAAGACAAACATGGCATGTACTCACTCATAAGTATTAGACGTAAAGCAAAGGTTAAGCAGTCTATATTCCTTGGCCCAACAGAAGCTAAGCAACAAGGAGAACACTAAGAGATACATACATGGATCCCCATGGGAAGGAGAAATATATATGATCTTCTGAGAAAATTGGTAGTGTGGGGGTTGGGAGAAGAGGAGGGGGAGGAGAGAAGGGGAGCGGGCAGGAAAATTGAGGGGATGGGGTGACCAAGATGGAGGAAGAACAGGGAGGGAGAGCAAGGAAAGCAGTATCTTTATTGAGTGAGCCATTATGTGGCTAGTGAGAAACCTTACACTAGGGAAATTCCCAGGAATCCAGAAGCATGACCCTAGTTAAAGCCCTGAGATACAGTAGAGCTGGCCTTCCCCTACAATTAGATTGATGACTACCTTAATTTTCATCATGGAAATTCATTCAGCAACTGATGGAAGCAGATGAAGAGATCCACAGCTAGCACTGGGCTGAGCTCCCAGAGTTTAGTCAATGAGAGGAAGGAGTGATAATATGAGCAAAGGGGTCCAGACCATAATGGGGACACCCCCAGACACAGCTACCTGATCTAGTGGGAACTGACTGACTCTGGTCTGACAGCAGGGGAACCTGCATAGAGCCAAACTAGGCCTTTTGAATGTGGGTGACGTTTCCGTGGCTGAGGCAGTCTGTGTGGCCACTGTCAGAGGGACCAGGAAGTATCCTTGAACTGGCATTTTGGAGCCCATTCTCCTTGGGAGGATGCCTTACTCAACCTTGATATTAAGAGGCAGTGACTCGGTCCTGCCTCAAAGTGATGTGCCAGAATTTGTTGACTCCCCATGGGAAACCTTACCCTCTCTGAGGAGTGAATAAGTGGTGGGGTTTGGGAAGGGAGGGGAGAGGGAACTGGGATTGGTATGTATAATGAGAAAAGATTGTTTAAGAAAAATATATTTAAAAATAGAGATCTCAAAAAAGTCGAAGTATCCAAAGTGCAGCAGAATTCCAATTACTGAAATAAAAATCATTGCAGGTGTATGTATTACAAAGCAAACGAGAAAATTACTCAAGTTAAACTACATAGAACTATGTAAAACCTAAATTTAAACCTTGCCTCATGATCTCCATTTCTGAAACGAAACATTATTGAAAAAAGGAAAATTTTAGATGAGAAGAAACAAGATGCATTTTACCTCCACCTTGCTAAAATTCCAGTGAGAGTGTGCAGATGAGATGCCAATAGCCTTTTGCAGTTTTTAAAAGAAAATAATAAAAGCCGCCTTCAAATTTTGTTCTGCAGTTTTACATTTGGTTCTTTTTAATAGACAGTTCATTTAAATTTGTGGACAAACTAAGTCATTTACATACAAATATAACGTTGTTGTTAGATTGTACATATAATGAACGTAGTGACTGCAGTCAGTTACCAAGAATATATTCATTCTGAATTAGTCTTTAATTGATTCTGTTGATTTTCATAAAAGTTCCCTAAAATGTGTGTAGTATTTTAGATCATACTATATTTTTCCTCCTCATAATATCATGAAATGAAAAGAGAGTATCTGCATGATATATGCCTAACTCCAACCCAAGAAATCTGACTACAGAGCCATAGGTCAAGCATAATCAATGCTATATGCAAACGTAAGCAATATTTAGAGGGTCTTAGCAATCTGTACTCTGGTCCTGAATCTAGAACTTACTAGTGAGCAACAAGCAATTTTTACATAGTTAAGGTTCAGTTTCAACATTTCTAGTATGGGCATAATAAGACTAATACCCTAGAGTAAATATATAGTGGAAGGAAAGTGAAATATTTAATGACACATTGCAGAGTATAACACTAAGAATTATTTGTTAGTGAATGTGTTATTTGCCTTTGTTATTTCTTTTTTAGCTTGAGAGAAGGGTAAAAGGGAGAGAGGAGAGAGAGTGAGAGACACAGAGAGGGGGCAAAGACCTGCGTGCCTCTTCAAAAGAAAAACCAGAAGAGCTCTTTCTTAATTCCTAAACATTTCCACTTGGGACTTTCATGCATTTCTCCCTTCATATCCCTGCCCTCCTTTCATACATTTTCCTTTATCTCTTCACCCTCCTTTTCCTTCACTGTATTCTTTCATCCTCAAGGCCCTCTAATTTGAAAACTAACTTGTGATAATCCCGTTTCTGAATTCTGTACTATACATTAATATTTTATAACATTATGTTATTATTGATTCCCATTATTAAATGAACTGCATGAATGTTTTTAATAGTGTCTATATATCAAAGGGGAAAGTATTTGAGTGACCTGATATTTCACACACACTCTATTCTTAATCTCAATGAACTGAAATTCAAGAGACTGTACTGCTTGGTGCGGCATATTACTGATGAAAGGTACTATGTGTTCAGCATCAGCCTTTTGGAAATGAATGAGTAGAGCAATAGAATTTTTGTTTTGAAGAAAGAACCTTGGATGGAAAGGAGAGAAAGTGTAGATGTGCCACACTTTCTTTATTCATTCTTCTGTTGAGGGTCATCTAGGTTGTTTCCAGGTTCTGGCTATTACAAATAATGCTGCTATAAATTTAGTTGAACAAATGCTCCTGTAGTTTGATTGGGCATCTCTTGGGGATATTCCCAATAGAAGTATTGCTGAATCCTGAGGGAGATTGATTCCCAATATTCTGAGAAACTGCCACACTGATTTCCAAAGTGGTTGCACAAGTTTGCATTCCCACCAGCAATGGAGGAGTGTTCCCCTTACTCCACATCCTCTCCAGCATAGGTTATCATTGGTGTTTTTGATTTTAGCCATTCTGACAAGTGTAAGATGGTATCTCAAAGTTGTTTTGGTTTTCATTTCCCTGATAGTTAACGAAGTTGAGCTTATGTCCTTAAGTATCTTTTGGCCATTTGAACTTTTTCTGTTGAGAGTTGTCTGTTTATTTCAGTACCCCATTTTTAATTGAGTTATTTAGAATTTAACTGCCTAGTTTCTTGAGTTCTTTACATATTTTGGATGTGGTTGACAATTGGGGCAGAGTGAGGGGAAATGATAATGGCACTGGGATTTTCCTCTATTCTATGTAATGGCTTTTTGGGATCCTATTCTCATTGGATGCATACCTTCCTAAGCCTGGATGTAGCGGGGAGGGTCTTGGACTTCCCACAATCAGGGTGCCTTAGACTATCTAAGGACTGGAGGGGGTTCGGAGAGAGGGTTGGGGGAGCAGGAGGGAAGTGGGAGGAGGGGAGGAATTGGGAATTTTGATTGGCATTATTTATAACATAATTAATAAAAGAAAGGAGAGAAAGATACCATACTTCTAAACCTGTATTTATATCGACAACTTTGCCAAAAAATTTAGTTATTTAAGTCACTGACAAACACTACAATTGGAAGAATATACAAAATAAGTGATATTATTTGAGTTCTGTATTAGCTAAAATTCACACACACACACACTCTCACTCACTACAAACTATACTGGCTTTCAAAAGGTTCCTGTCATTTTGCAATATCTGCATTACTTTTCTCTGAAATTTGGCTAAATTTTGTCTATAGTGAGCTCAATTTTAAGGAATGATGGTCTCATCAGGGAATTATTATTATTATTGTTATTATTATTATTGTTTTTGTTAATTTCAGAAATTGAATTAAAAATCCCTTATGGAGCAGGTCTAAATATTCTAAGTCCTATATTTGGAGTATTGTCAAGCTTCAGCTAGATTAACATAAAAATTTTGGAATTAAACTTGAGAGAGACAAACTATTTTAATCTTATTGATAATTTTTATATTATGGGATAGTGCATAGCGAACTCACCCTGGTATTGCAAAGTTTAAGATCAGAATCCAGGGCTTTATTGGTATGCCACTCATCACCAAATGAGGTGTGTACTGGAGTCTGGTGCCTTAGAGTAAAGTTAGCTTGATGCAGACAGATCATTCTAAGAGATATTGCTAATGTACTGGAACTAGCAGAAAACTCTAAAAACATTCCAGTTTCAAACTTCCCAATTTTCCCCAGCTTAGGAACTGTTACAGTTTGACAGAAAAGCAACATTAGGAGGGACAGCTACTTGACTGTTGCTTGGTTGCTTACAATGGTTGCTTTGAAGAGCTTTACAAGTGCTGCCTGCCACCTCTAGTGTACTGTAAGTACAGCACAGGCACCCCTGATAGACTTCTTTACTGGGCCAAACAAGATGATGTTCAGGCAAGGAAGTTTCTTCCTTGGAAGGCCTTTTCTCTTTACAAAGCGCACCTTACAAACCAGAATCATTTTCTGTTTCGTGGGTAGGTAAAGTTTTATAAGCATATTTAGGCTATGAACACTTAGACAAAATTCTAAGTTGATATTTTTCTTTTCTTTATTGCTTTTATTGAGCTATGTATTTTCCTCTGCTACCCTCCCCTCCTCCCCGCTTCCCTTCTACTCTCTCCCATGAGCCCCATGCACACAATTTAATCTAGATATATTTTTTTTCCACTTCCCATGTAGATTAGATGCCTCTCTTAGGGTCCTCATTATTGTTTAGCTTCTCTAGGTTTGTGAATTGTATGCTGGTTTTCTTTGCTTTATGTCTTTAAGTCACTTAGGAGTGAGTACATGTTATATCTGTCTTTCTAGGTCTGGATTATCTCACTCAATATTATGTTATTTAGATCTATCCATTTGCCCACAAATTTCAAGATGTCATTTTTTCCTGCTTTGTAGTACTCCATTGTGTAAATGTACCACATCTTCTTTATCCATTCTTCAGTCAAAGGGCATTTAGGTTGTTTCCAGGCTCTGGCCATGACACAATGCTGCTATGAACTCAAATACATTACCACAGGAGACTACTTCCTAAATATAACCACAGTAGCACAGACACTGTGATAAATAATTAACAAATGGGACCTTCAGAACCCGAGAAGCTTCTGTAAAGGAAAGGACATGATCAACAAGACAAAACGGCAGCCTACAGAATGGGAATAGATCTTCACCCACCCCACTTCAGACAGAGGTCTGATCTCCAAAATACACAAAGAACTCAAGAAATTGGTTATCAAAAGAACAAATAATCCAAAAAAAGGAGTACAGACCTAAACAGGGAACTCTCAAAAGAAGAATTTAAAATGGCTGACAGACACCTTAGGAAACATTCAACATCCTTAGCCATCAGAGAAATACAAATCAAAACAACTCTGAGAGTCCATCTTATACATGTCAGAATGGCCAAGATCAAAAAACACTGATGACTGTTTATGCTGGAGAGGTTGTGGGGTAAAGGGAAGACTCCTGCATTGTGGTTGGGAGTGCAAATTCGTACAGCCACTTTGGCAATCTCTGTGGTAATTTCTCAGAAAATTGAGAAACAATCCAGTGAACTATTAGCACATCCAATTACCCAAATAAATTGGAAACTTATTTATTTTCATTAAAATCCCAGAAATTTTGCTGTAGAATTGAGATTTAATGGACACTATCAGCTAACAGACTTCAATCACTAGGGGAAGAAATGCCATAAAGTATTTAAGGATTTCTCTAGAAGACAGAAAAACTGTTTAAAATTACGACTGGGATTTTACGCTCTCACTCTACTGTCCAGTACTCATGTGTACTCTTACCAGCTTAGTCTTTTGTGAGACCATATACAGAAATTGACAATTACTCACATAAATAAACCCTTCTGGAAGTGAACATAGGCTTATATGTAATTAGAAATCAAGAACTAGAATTAGTTCCAGAAATTTTTCACTACCTAAATTTCAATGTTTCAATGCATAAATGTATAAAGCAGTACATGTACACCCAAAAGTGTAACGAACTAAAAACTTCAAAATACAATGTCAATGTCACCTTGAATTTTGGAGCTAATTCACTTTGTTCTAACTCTGTTCCTAGATAGCATCAGTTCAGACATGCAAAGTCTTGTTAACATGCTGATGGCCTTTAGTGACTCAGGGTACTATGGTAGGCTTCATGATTGTGTGCAGGGGAAACAACAGTTACAGAATCAACCACTTTCTTTTCTCCCATCTTAACCTAAAAAACCAAAAAATTCTCATAAGGAAAATATTCTACACATAGTCAGGAATGTAGGGAAATGTTTAACATGGCTCTATTTCTTTAGCACTATCTAAAGCCAGGTTTAGAGGTTTAAGTGGGTGACATTATTTCAAACACACCCTTATCAAAGAGTAAGTTTCCAAAAGAAAACTAACATTGATGTTCTTTCCTTTTCAAAACATTTTATTCAAATGTGAAAAGTAAAATAAATCAATAAGGATATATAAACAAAAAACCTTTTAAAGATATGAGAAATAGAAGAAGAATATGTTTAAATTTAAGGAAAAGCTTCTATTGAAGTAAGAATTTTCTAGTAGAGTACATGTAAACTTGAGTTCAGAGACAGCTTATTACTGAAACCATATGTACGTAGTTTTATTTAATAGTCACAGTTACTCATTTGGATTAATTGCTCATAAATACCAAACATCACAGAAATGTTAAAAACTTTTGATGTGATGAATCTTCCTTCTTCAAAACACAAAACTCATCAAAATAGTCACACACGAGTTTATCAATGGAAATATGAACAGTAGGGTAACAGTTTATTCCCTGCTCATGTTATGCTTGAAGAGGAAAAATCTGAGTGACAGGAACAGCAGCATTTTGTTGATGCCTTGTCAAGAAATTGCAATTTAAACACAAATATATTCACCATGCTGCTTCCAAAAAATGAAATGGCCTCTATGTTGAAGACTGAGCAGTTTTGCAAGACTATTAAATTAAGTATATTTTTACTTTGTTTTTCTGAGTATCATTCAATTGTACATGTATAATATTCAATATAACATGCCCAATGAAGATTGTGATTATGTATTAGGGCTAGGAAACACTTTGCATATAATTGACACTGAGAAAAGAATTCACAAAATCAGAAAAATGGGATTTATATATTAGTGAAATCATGTTGTTAGAGTTCTAAAATGAGGCTTAATTGAGTTTACATATTTACAGGCTTATGGGACACGGTTCTTTATGTCTACGCCAACTAACCAGCAATTTATGATGTACTCAGAACAAGCAACAAAATGTTATTCCTAGAGTGTTCTTTTCAAAATACTTTTCACGGACTAGAATTATTTTTGTCACTTATTTTCACACAGTAAGCTAAGGATGCCTGAACGCATGAAAATAAAGCAACTATTTCAGTAAAAAGGCACTGTGATATTTTTATAATGTTTTAGGAAGAGTCTTCCAAGATATACAAACTGTATATTTTCTCGAGTTGTTTGACTTTAATTAAAAATAAACTAACACCAGGTGGGGAGTTGTATTTTCACAATAGTTAGACTCACCATATGTCCTAGTTTGCCTAGAACACATCTGAATTATTCCTTCTATCCCACTTTAACTATTAATAGTACCTCTGTTTCACTACTTTTCACTCTAAACATTTTTTAGAGTTGGATAATTAACTTGATAACTTCATGGTTAAAGGATATTGCTACTTCCAGCCTTGATTGTGTGAATTCAGATTCTTGCTAAAATGATAGTTGAGATAAAGAATATATCATTTGTTTGAGCATATTGGACTGATGTAAAAACATATTACATACTGGGTAAACTTATAAGTATGAGAAGTTGGTATATTGGAGATTTGAAGTCTGGGAGCTCAGTGATTGAGGTTAGGTGCCTGGCCTCCAGCACCTTCAGTTATTATGTCTTCACACAGACAAAGGGACAGGACTCCAGTCTCTTCAGTGCTTTGATTGTACATAGAATTGTGGACTTAAGGCATATAACTCAGAACCTCAAACATTTTGTTTTAACTTCTGATGCTGCTGTGGAAAATCTCAGAAGCACATCTAATTTTTATACTTTAAATTTAGCTCTTTATTTTAGTTGTTTGTTGGAAATTTTCCTTGCCTCTGGAGTGATAAATTTCACAGTTGTTGTCTTTGATGCGGGTATCTGAAATCTTTCATTCAGGGAGATAATTTTAAATTGACTCTTGATTATCTACAAAATGAGCTATTCCAACGAAATACACAACTGCAGACCTAATACTTGCCCCTTCCCATTGAAAATAATTTTGAGCGCTTAGCATAGTGCTTGACACATCTTCAAAGAAAATGAAGACTGTGTTGAATAAACAACTATTATAACATAGTAATAAGAAGTATTAAAGTTCAATTTTACTTCTGGGCTAGTGTTCTCCAAAAATAATTTTTCTTTTTTCATCAACACCATCTGATTGAAAGGGGACATGACAGGTATATTCGGATAATGTGATTTACCATGCTCTCATAAAGATCCAATTTGTTCTGGAGCCATTAACTTGAAAGTTTCTCTAGCATTTAGTTCTTTAGGGACATTCTTCACTCTCTCTGATTTTATGTGCTGGTATATTCAATGATGATCTCCTGTGAACCATAACTTTTTGAAAGACATGTAGTTCTTGCCTTTGAAAGAATTAAAGGCTAACTTTGGCTAAAGCTATCTTTGAATAGCATGGTAACTGAGGACACGTGCCCAGAATAGGCAGTCCATACCAAACCAGAAAATCAAGTGTAATCTTCCAAAGGTTAACTTTTTTTCCAGATCATTTTTCTGCTTGAACATTGAAAAAGATGGTGCTACCATATAACATTTAAGAAACAGGATACTGGGTGAATTAAACAATAATATTTGAATGCATAGTTCTGAAAGGAAATAAAATCTATTTCTATAAGCATATTCAGTTTCTGGTGAGCTTTTAGCTAACTGAGCAATCAACTTCCTATCAAGAATTCTATGAGTTGTGAAATCAATCATTTTAAAAAGCAAGAATCTGACTAGATTGTTTCACTTACCCTAAAATTTATCAGACCAATTATACTGCCATATAAGATAGGGAGATTTTATTTAGGGCAAAAAATAAATTTACTACCATATGCCTATATTAGACTTAAGACAAATTTTGCTTTCAGTTGTCACTTATGCTTTACTGATATTGCTGTTTTTAGAACTAGTGTTATCAGAAGTAACTGTGGCATTGTAATTTTGGATAACTTAGGTATGAGATCCTGTACATTTATTTCTGGCTTCTTTAACTTATTTCATCAATGTTTCATAATTCTGAATGAATATGTTCAGGATTTCTGAAGTTAACCTTGTTTCTAAATATTTTATTCTATAGTATAGAGAAAGGTTAGCCATTAAGGGCATTGATTGCTCTTCCAGGGCATGCAGGTTCAATTCCCAATACCCACATACCTCAAAATTATCTGTAACTTCAGTTCCAGAAGATTCACATCTTCTTCTGGTGTCCATGGTCACCAGGTACACTTGTGATGCACTGTCATAGACATAGATAAAACACCTATACATATAAGATAAATAAAAATTAAACATGTATTCTTTTTAACATTGTGGGAAATGGGATTATTTTCCTAACTTGATTTTCAGATAGTTTATTTTAAGTGCATAGAAATGTAGCCATTATTTTCATATTGTTTGGAATTCTTACACTGTTTAAAACTTGTGTATTAATTCTAAGTTGGTTTTTAGAAATTTTAAGGTTTCCTGTAGATAAAGTCTTGTGATCTCTAATTAGAAATTTGACTTCATTCTTATTTGAATGACTTACATTTTTTTTTCAAATGTCTGGGACTGGGATTTCTATTACTACATTGAAAAGAAGAAATAGGAGTGGGCATATTTTTCTTTTTCTGGTCTTAATAAAATGGCTTGAGGTTTTTATTGTTGGGAATTAGTTATGGATTTTTTGCTTCATGGTATTATTATACTGTAATTATTCACTGGCCTTGATTCTTTGAGAGGTTTTCCTCAAGAAAGAAAGTTAAATTTTATTTTCTTCTAAATCTTCTGAGATAATACTGTGGGCTTTATCCTTATTTTTGTTAAAGTAGTATAAAAATAAACTGATTTGAAAACTTGGAATAATCCTTGTAACACAAAATATGGATTCCACTTGATCGTGCTATATGATCCTTTTAATGTACTCTTGGATTTAATGCACTGGTTTTTTAGGGCATTTTTTTGCTTATTTTCAGTAGAGTTATAGCCTTGACTTTATTTTCTTGTGGTGCTTTTATGCTGTTTTGGCGTTACAGAAAGGCAGGTCTCTTAAAATGAGTTTGAAAGTAATCCCTCTATCTACAAGTTTTGTAAGTTTGAGAAGTACTGATGTTCATTAAGTAGTTGGAATGATTCACAAAGTCCTAGGTCTTCTCTTGATTTATAATTTAATTTCCAATATTTTAAAACTATCATTCATACTTGCACCTAAACTATTAAATCTTAAAGAAACAATCTATTCTAGAGTATTCATAAGTGTTTTTGTAAAAAATTTACAAATAAAAATAAATTATTTTATAAATACATTATAGCTCAGAAAGAGATTTGTATGGATTCCTATTGTTAATGTACTTTTTGTTATTTTAAAATTTTATTTATTTATTTTATATCCTGACCAGAGTCTGTTCTTTCTCCTCTCCTCCCATTCTCTCCTCCCACCTTCTGTCTGCCCTCCCACAATCCACTCCTCCTCTGTTTTTGTTCAGAAAGTGGCAGGTTACCAATCGGTGTCAAGAAAGCATGGCATATAAAGTTGCAGTAATACTAAATACTTTCCTTTGGAGTTAGACTGGGCAAGGTCATGCAGTATAAGGAAGAGTTTCACAAAAGCCAGTCAAAACTTTAGGGACAGAACCTGCTCCCATTGTTAAGAGTCCTGCAAGTAGACCAAGCAACGTAACTGTCACATATATGAAAAAGCTTAGGTCGGTCTCCAGAAGGGTTACTGTTGGTTCAGATTCCAAGTTCCTATGAGCTAGGTTAGGTGTTTCTATGCTTTTTCTTATGATGTTCTTGGCTCAAGGGGGGGATGTATGGACCTCTCTTGGAAGAGAAAATAGAAGTCATATCTATTGGATAGACAGGCAGTGGGTTGAGATGTGAAATTGAGGGATATGGTTGGGGGATGGATTGAAGGTCAGAATATCAAAAGCGATGACTGGAAGTGGGGCCTTTTTGGTGTCAGGTAAAAAACCTAATGGTAGGGAAACCCCTGAAAATCTATAAAAATGATTCAAGCTAAAACTCCTAGCAATAGTGAATATGTAGCCTGAGCTAGCTATCTTCTGTGAACAAATTGGTGACTATCTCAGTTTCCATCAGAGAGACTTCATTTAGTAAGTGATGGAAACAGGTGCAGAGACCCAGAGCCAAACATTAGGTTGAGCTGGGGAAATTCTGTTGAAGGGAGGGAGGAAGGACTGCAGGAGCCAGAGGGATTTATGTACTTTTTAAAATGTAGCAATACTGAGAAAAGCAGCAAGTATCATTTCCTCTGAATTATAGATAGTATGACTTACCTAAGGTTATGTATTTTTTTTAAGATTCTAACCCTAAGTCCAGTGAGATGAATCAACTGAGAAATGTATTTGAGTTTGATACCCTGGACAAACATGTTAAAAAGGTTTATGGTTGTAAACCATAAACTCTCAAGGATTGTGCTCTGACTTCCACTTCAGTTGTAGCACATGTGCACATAAACTGCACAATACACACACAAGTGTGTGTACATGCACACTAAATAAATAAATTTAAAAATATAAAATAAAAACCGTTGTAATAGGGGAGGTGCGCATTGTATGTTCCCAGTACCCAGCTCCCAGCCCTCAGATGCTGGCCCGCTCAGCCGCTGGTTGCTTGCTTATGCCCGAAATAACCACATGAGAACTGTATTCATTTAAATACTGCCTGGCCCATTATCTCTAACTATTTCTTGGCTAACTCTCACATCTAAAACTAACCCATTATAAAAGTCTGTATGTCACCACAAGTGGTGACTTACCAGACAATTCTAACCTGCATCCATCTGTGGTGAAAGCTCATGGCGTCTGCCCACTTCCTTCGCTCTTCTCAGATCTTCTGTTCTGTCTACTCCGCCCACCTAAGGGCTGTGTCCTATCTTACAGGCCAGGCATCCTTTTTATTTAACCAATCAAAGCACAGAAATACAGAAGAACCCTCCTACTCCATTTTCTC
>JAQHUG010000075.1:7084898-7114059 GCA_028555095.1 Dicrostonyx torquatus | reverse complement strand
ATCTGTAATATTATGAATCTGTAATTCTTCACTATCCAGGAGCATTTCTCAAAATGTTAAGTACATCTTAAAAACTCCAGTTGTGCTACGTAGGTGAAATACGGTACAGCCTGTTTACTGCCCAGTCTAAACCTTATGTGCGCTTTTGTTATGATAATTAAGGCAGTTCCTGCCTAAGATCAGCACATTCCAGCATAGTGGCTCCTCCTGAGCCAGATGTGCCCCTGAGCCATGAAGCTCCAGGCATACAGCTTACACAGCGAGCCCACATTGCCATCAAGCAAGCTAGCCTCAACATTCCACTCAGAAAACCCCACCAAAATGGCCTGTCTCCCGCCGGAGACAGAGGCCACACTTGCGGCACAGACTGTAAACTGGTATTTCAAAACTGTCAGTTTCTAGTAGACCTGATCCGCCATGGTCTTAGCTGTTTTAATCCTGACCCTGAGTGGGCAGACAAGCCTCCAGTCCCACAAAAGCCACTGAAATGCTTTATAGCCGGAGTTCGAGCTGGTGGCACAGACAGAAAGCCCTGGTTTAAAACTGCCACTGCAGTGTTGCTTTGCTGAGTCAGAAAGTCCCTCTTAAAGGAGCTATGGCAAGCTGCCAGCTGTGCTAAACTTTATCTAAAATTCCTTTTAAAGCCTCCTCAGGTTTTTTAAGTGGATTTAACTGACCACATGGGCTCCAACTGTTGTAAATGGGGGAGAGGTGTGGGTTATGTTCCCAGCACCCAGCTCCCAGCCCCCACCCGCCAGCCCGCTCAGCCGCCGGTTGCTTTCTTATGCCCGAAATAACCACATGACAATTATATTCATTTAAACTCTGCCTGGCCCATCATCACCAGCCTCTTCTTGGCTAGCATTCACCTCATAAACTAACACATTATAATTGTCTGTAAGTCACCACGTGGTGACTTACTGGAAAGGTCTAACCTGCATCCATCTGCGGCAGAAGCTCATGGTGTCTGCCCACTTCCTTCTCTCTTTCCAGAACTTCTGTTCTGTCTATTCCGCCCACCTAAAGGCCGTGTCCTATCTTACAGGCCAGGCATCCTTTTTATTTAACCAATCAAAGCACAGACATACAGAGCACATGTGCACATAAACTGCACAATAACACACATGTGTGTGTGCATGCACAGTAAATAAATCAATTTAAAAATATAAAATAAAAACGTCATGAAGAGATCAAAAGAATTGTATAAATGGAGAAAAGGTTTGCAAACTAAAGTTTTTTTCAGATATCACTACATGAATCTCTTGCTTTTTATCTTTCTTTCCATAAACTAAAGTCTATGTCAGAAATGTCCTCAAATATATTTATTCATAATAATGAACAATGAAGAAAATTTTTAGGTTTAGCATTTAACTGATATCAGAAATCTGAAATTCTTTCAAATGCCATATATTTCACTACATAGAATAAAATCTGTCTCAGAAAGCATAGGTACCTTGCTCAGTATTACACTGAGAAAAAGAAAATGTGTGGAATTTTTGACATGAAATAAATAGTTGTTCTTGTACATGTGTTTAATCTATTGTGTGGATTATGCATATGAACATCATTATATAGGATTAATGATTATTAGGTATTGGTCATAGCGTTTGAGAAAAGGTAACAAGTCCTTGTAATGCTGACAGAAAAAACCCATGTCCAGAAATGAGGTTAAGAGAAGGAAAAAAGTAACTAAAATGTCCAATGGTTGACTTTAAGAATAAGGAAAGCAAGAGCCATAGAAAAAGAAGCATTTATTCCCAAACCAAAATCTGAGCCTGGAGAAAAACCTCAAATTGAGAATAAATTACCTCAAATCAGAAACTGCAGTTTCACCAGTGGACAAGAGTTTGGAGGAAATCTAGGCATTACAGACAGGAGATGCTTGCAGAAATCAAAAGAGCATTCAGGATTCTGTGGGGTCATACAGTTCAATACATAGAATTTTTAAAACGTAGAAACAGGCTGAATTCCCAAGGTAAATCAAAGGCATTTTTCTAAGCTTGGCACAAAACCTGATATTGAAAGTTATGCAGCTCCATTAATCAGGATAATTAACTTTAAGAAGGCTTTCTCAATAAGAAACCACCAAATAGGAGCCCATAGATTAAGAGAGTTTCCTATAAAAAGAATAGTGACAGAAACTAGAATTTGGGTGAGGGATAGAGGTCTGGTTTCTTCTAACAATGGCTGTTCTTATATGACATGTCAATGAAGAAGAAAAATAAAGCAAAAGGAAAAAATGAGACATATATTACTCTACAAACTTTATCACAAAATAGACTGTCCTCAGAATAATTATTTATTAAACAACAACTGTTGAATCAAATAATCTCTAAATAGTTTCTGCCCCTTCTTTTCTATGTATGAGTCATGATTCTAATATAGACAAGGAACTCTTGCTCTCTGTGTTTCACAATATGATTACTCTAGGAGTTTTGTTTGTGGCAGACTGCTGAGATAAAAGAAGTGAACCTGTCACCTGGAAGTGATTTTCTTAGCCCCTGTCATAGGAAATCATTAAATGTTAGGGCACATCCCTTTAACTTTTCCCCGGAGACATTAAAATCTACAGTTTTGTCAACCAACATTTATTGAATTTTTGTAACATATGTGGATGTGGGGCTAGATATTTGGGGGAGTAAGATGAATTAAACAGTCATGGCTTTGAATCAGTATAGTTAAGAGAGCCAGATATATACACCATATGGGTAATACATTGATAGATATGTGTAGGCTTTCAGAAACATGGAGAAAGGACTAAATATCAGTTTGAAAGAGGAAGGAGTAAAAATTGTCAAGGAGTCATTTTAATTCTTACAATGTGAAAGGTATGCTTTGGGGAGAATATTTTGTAGAACACAGAAACAAAGAGTACCTCTTGACCAGAAAAATGGAATGTATAAAAGGTATTATAGCAAAAAGACTTATTTTAATTGAAAAGTTATAAAAATATTTTCTGCTAGTTCTGAGCTTATCAAATTAAGTCAAGGAGTGATATTATACAACATTAACTGCTCAGACCAACCATATAGCTTGCAATTACTTTATTGGCTTATTAGCATAATCTGAGAAAGACATACAAATTTAATCCATTTATAGCTCTACAAAATGTTCATGATAGATATAAAGTTCTTCATACCAAAAATTGTTTGCTAAACCTTATCTTCATATTTTCATTAAATACTTAGCTAGTATAAAATGACACAGCCTTTAAATAATACCCATGGAAGTATTTAGATTGCTTGCTTGTAAAGTTCAAGGATATGATTGTTTCTTTACTGTCCATAAAGTAGTTAAGAACTATCTGAAAGCTGAGGTATAGTTTTGTGGCACAGTACTTTCCTAGTGTATGAGTGACCCTGAATTCCATCCCTACCACAGAAAGAGGGAGAAAGGGAACATGTAGAATTTCATAGACTCTTCATTTCCACTCTTTGTTTAGTTTACACTGATTAAAATATGCTGGAGACATAACAGATCAACAAAGATACCAACACTTAAATGTGAGTTTCTTATAGATTTTCATGGTCAGAACTTCAAATTAACATCTATAGCATAGGTATTAATAAAAATAATAGCTTTTTTTTGCAGAGAAAATTCAAGCGTTGATGGAGGAGGTATCATGTGGTCTTCTCCTTAACTGAGAAGCTATTGGCGTTCAGTAACTGCAGGGAAAGGAAGAGTCAGTTTTCTTTATTCGTAAGACCTATACCTATGAATTGTTGGCCAATAAAAACTGGATTCAGCGGGTTTAATGGAGAAAAAGAAAGAACATGAAGCTTGTTGAGTAGATTGGTCGAGGAGGATCTGTGAGGAGGATGGAGAGAAGGGTGAATAAGACCAAAATACATTGTATGAACATTTCAAGGAAATAATAAAAATATTATTTTAAGAATTTTATTCAGAAAATTATGTACATAATTTAGACTTTGTAAAGTTAAATACACTGAATAAGCATCATTTTTTGCCTCTTGTTTTTCAATAAGCATCACTTTTTGTCTCTTATTTTTCTTTTGGAGAGCTAAGGATGAACTGGGAATGATGCACACGCTATAGAAACATTTAGCCACCAAGTTCCTCTACACCCTCAAGCTCTGGATATCCTTTGTATGGTTTAAGAAACTGACCATTCCTCAAGTTTCCTTGATAAGCACGAAACCTTCTCAAATACTTCTTTACTTTGTTGAAAACACACAGCTGCTCTGTTCTGCATTTACCCAGTCTTCTTTTTGTATCTTTATTTTGAGGGTTCCAGAATTCTTTTATAATAGATAACAAATTAATTTGAACTGAGACTTTTCCAGCTTCATCATTTACATAAATAATCAAAGGCAAATATCATATGTGCTCACTCATAAGTGGCTGTTAGACATAAAACAAAAAATAACAGCCTACAACTCACAATCCCAGAGAACCTAAGCAACTATGAAGACCCTAAGAGAGACATAGATAGATCTAATCTACCTGGGAAGTAGAAAAAGACAAGATCTCCTGAGTAAAGTGGGAGCATAGGGACCATGAGAGAGGGTAGAAGGGGAGAAGAGAGGAAGGGAGGGGAGTGGAGAAAAATATATAGGTCAATATAAACAATAAAAAATAAAAATAAAAAAACCAAAGAATAAAAGGCAGACTTCTACTGATTGATCCTGCTATATGCTATCAATTTTTCCATCAATCTATTTGATAGAACTAGAAGACATATTAGAATGTCTCATTGGCTGTAGAAACAGGAATGTGATCCACATGTAGCCAATCATTGACTGTTGCTTTCTTGGCCATAGTAGTTCATTTATGAAATTGAAGATGATAGATAGATAGATAGATAGATAGATAGATAGATAGATAGATAGATATACAGACAGAGACAGACAGACAGCAGAATATCCTCTGGAAAATAAATGATATGAGCACATATTTACCATGTTAGCTGGTATAGTTCCAGATGTGGAACAGTCACCAACATGTAAAAGTACTAAATAAACATTAGTGGTCTAGTTAATGAATAAGCTGCAAATGTCTGCTTCTAGAATTAGCAGGTAGATTTGTATTTGCATAATATTCACGAAGCATGAAAGTATTTAAATTCCTTTCTTGCAAAATTCAATGATATGATTGTTTGAAGTTTCATTACTGCTCATAAAGTAGTTAAGAACAATTTGAAAGCTGTGGGTGTAATTTAGTAGTACAATGGTTGCCTATCATATGCATGATCCTTGATTCATCCTTAGCACAAAAATGTCTGAAGGTATGTTGTACATAAAAATATGTTATTTATTATAGGGACTTAAATTGTGCATTTAATCACAATAATAATCCCAAAATTGGTCAAGAAGTACATGGAATATAATAATCAGTATCTCCTGAAGATATAGACAAAGTTATATGGATTTTTGCCTCCTCATTATATTTTGTATAACACATAGAATTTTTAACTTGAGAACGTCTTTAATTATAATATAGCATCTAGAAGCTAATACATGAGACAGGTAACACTTTCTACCTACCTCAAAGTCTCATGTGCTAAAAACTTTTATAAAATAAACAAGAAAACAAACAAACAAATGCAACAACAACAAAACCTTGGCACTTGCTGAGTTATATGAATTGTTATATTGGTTTGTAATCCATAGACATAGACTTGGAATATTAGAATAGCTTTAACTTTGTCATGAATGACTAAAATAGCACTAAACAGCATAAAAATTACACCTGGAAAAGTTCACCAGCATGATGTCACAAACATGAGCTGAACTAGAAAAATAATAGGTATAACAAAGTGGACACATAGGAAAACCCAGAGGCCTCAAACCTACAAAAAGAAATTCAGGCAACTAAAGAATGCTGAATTGTTTGGATTTGCATTTCTCTGATGACTAAGGATATCAAGCATTTCCTTACGTGTCTTTCAGCTATTTGAGTTTCATCTGTTGAGAGTTCTCTGCTTAGGTCTGTACCCCATTTTTATTGGATTATTTGTTCTTTGAAGTCAAGTTTATTGAGTTTCTTGTATATTTTGGAGATCAGACCTCTGTCTGATGTGGGGTTAGTGAAAAATCTTTGCCCATTCTGTAGGTTGCTGTTTTGTCTTGTTGACGGTGTCCTTTGCTTTACAGGAGCTTTTCAGTTTCAGAGTCCCATTTATTAATTGTTGTTCTCAGTGTTTGTGCTACTGGGGTTATATTTAAGAAGTGGTCTTTTGGGCTAATACATTTAAGTGCACTTCCCACTTTCTCTTCTAAGAGGTTTAGTATGGTTGTTTTTACGTTGAGGTCTCTGATCCATTTGGACATGAGTTTTGTGCATGGTGATAGAGATGGATCTATTTGTCAACTAAGTTCATAGCAGCATTATTTATAATAGCCAGAACCTGCACACAACCTAGATGTCCCTCAGCTGAAGAATGGATTTTTAAAATGTGGTATATTTATACATAGCAGTGAAAAAATAATGACTTCTTGAAATTTGCATACAAATGGATGGATCTAGAACAAAACATATTGAGTGAGGTAACCCAGACTCAGAAAGACAAATATAGTATGTTCTCCCTCATAAGTAACTTCTAAACATAAAACAAAGCAAGAAAAATAAACAATCTACAGTCCACAACCCCAGTAAACCTAGACAACAAAGAGGACCCTAAGAGAGACATAGAAAAGAGAAAAAGACAAGATCTCTTGAGATAATTTGGAGCATAGGAGTCATTGGAGAAGGTAAAAGAGTAGAGGGAGGAATTGAGGGGAGCAGAGAAAAATTTATAGCTCAATGAAAACAAAACAAAAAAAAAGAATGCGGAGAGTTGGAGAAATAGTCTTTCCAAGGAAAAACACACCAATTCATTATGCGATACAAACTGGTTAGCCCTGAAAAATAAATGAAATTAGCATTTTGCAGCCTGAGTATGCACACTCACACACATTCATGTGCATGCACACACACACACACACACATACATGCAACAAAAATTAATGAAAAAATGCCTTGAATTTGAAAGAGACGAAGAAGTTTATAGAAGGTTTTGGAGGGAGGAAAGAGAAGGGACAAATGTAACTACATTATAATCTCAAAGATAAGTAAATAAAGTTCACAAGAAGTGAGTATTATATGATTTAAATTTGTTCCTAAAGGGTAAAGGGTAAAGGACCTAGTTAGGAACAGGGCCTGCTGTAGGAAATCCTATAGCCAGTAGCCTTTAAGTTACCTGCCCACTTGGGTGTGGCCTCTTATAACTATCAATGCCACTTTCTTCCGGCTTCTGGATTTGGTTCATGTTCCCCATTAGTGCAGAGGACTGTGATTTGTGAGTCTACCCCTAAATAAATAACCCTTTATTATACTAAATTCTGAGCTAGTGTGGGCTTTCTTTTTTGCGTTCATCTTCACCGGCCTGCAAGTAGGGAGATTACTTTGAAAAGTTTGTTCAAAAAGAAAACTAAGTCAGGGCAGTGACTGCACAGAACAGAGAAAGACACAAATTACAAATATACACACTGTGTTTGTGGAAGGGATAGCAAAGTAGTTGAAATCCGATGCTCTCTAGGTTTCTAACTTGTATAATATGAAATAATGGTGGCATCAAGTAATACAGAGAATATGGGAAGAAGAACAGTGCAGTTGCTTCATGGTTGTTTGATGTTCATTGTTTTCTTATCAATGCTGCTTAAAACCTTACTACTAAATTTCATTTTAACACCTTGACCTCTTGACTTTATTTCCTGTAGCTATGAACAAGATTTATTTTCCTGGCCTCTTTGAATTATGACTACCTTTAAGTCATTTTTACAATATACAAAACAAAAAATTTGAATTCAACCACAATAGGATATTAAAAAGAACAATATTGAAATAAAATGACATTAAATTGCAATGACTGCTTTGTGATTTTTCCACTGGTAAATAATCCATGAACTCAGAAGAGAACTTTGAAGTAGAAACTGGACTGCATTATTCCTTCCACAATGACCTAACTTGGTGACTTTGGATTAATCCTTAGCTATTTATGGCTTTCATACATCAGTATAATGAAGATACTTGAATAACACACTCATCGTTCAGATATCTCCTTAAGGGTAATAAACTTAAATTAACATATTATTTAACATATTTTAAGAACATAAAAAATGTTAGTTACTGTAGAAATAAAATCACAATTGTGCTCAGACCATAATAAATTTTTTTAAAAACCAGGGTCTCTTATATCTTTTTATTATCTGTTCAGGGAATGAGATTTTATTTTCACTCAGAAAGGAGAAAATGATTCAAAATTTTAAAACAATGTTTCTTCTAAGCTTCAAATAATCATTTAAGATTTCCTGAGAATTGATGAAAACCAAAAGGGTAACACTTTTTTAAAAAAATGAAAATGATTTATTATAAATAATCAGTAAAAATATGTTAATTGTCCATTGTATAATACCACACATAGTTACAAAATGTTTTGGTGAGGGACAAAAATAAACTTTGAAAACAAAAAACACATGATATAATAGAAAATCGGTACAATGAGAGATTCCAAAAGACAGAGTCACAATGACCTTAGTGTGTTTTAATGAATCTGGTAAGTAGGTATGTTGTTCAATTTTATTAGAATCATTGTTGGGACAATTGATAACAACACTTTTCATGTTTTATTATAAATTTAGAAGTGGGTGTAACCTAACAGAGTTACTTTATTCTCATTATTTGACTTAATATGCTTGTCTGTAACTAATAAACCACATTTTTCTCATCTCAATATTTATGCTGTAGTAAGAGAACATTTGAAAAGTAACAGTACACAGTTAAAATACTCTTTGCTGTCACAAGGATCAGTGGGACTAAATTTTGAGTGAGGTATGTACTTTGATAAAGTTTTAATAGTAAAAAGAAACATTTTGACTTTTTTTTTAATTCAATGACTGGGATTTTTGCATGGTCCAAATTTGTATATTTCATGCAAACCTGGGTAAACTGCTGAATAGCAAATGCCAGAAAGACAGATGGCAATGACTCTTGTGTGGGTTTGTCCAAACAATGCTTTTCAACATTCAGCAATAGATTCTTTGACCATCCACTGGAAAGGCCAGTACTTGGCAATGTTATTTTGTTGGCAAATTCATTCTTTGTTGTCTATTATTCCTGGTTTTGTACCCTTTCCCAGACTTCCAGCTGCCTTTATATTTATTGACAATCAGCAGTTCTGGCTTCACTGCTGCCTCCAAATCTTTCCAATTTAGAATATTTCTCATAAGAAATTAAATTTAAGCCTCAATATTCTCTACTGAAGACAAAATATAACTATATTATATTTATTTGTAATCTTGTATATTTAGTTTTAGTCTTGATCAATTTCAATATATTAGACACACACACACACACACACATATATATATTTACACATTCATAAAAATCCACTTCAATAGGCAATTTAAATTCTAATCATGTCCAGAACTGGCATAATATTTCCCATGTTCACACAGGAGTCACTCAGTACTGAGGCTCTGACATTTCGCTGTTCCACTCAAAGATTTCCCTGAAATTGAACATTCCTTGACTGTAATGTAAATGGAAAAAACAGCAAATGATTTTTTTATCTTTGTTTTTGTTTTTTCAAAAAAGGATTTCTCTTTAGTTTTGGAGCCTGTCCTGGAATTATTAGCTCTTGTAGACCAGGCTGGTTTCGAACTAACAGAGATCCACCTGCCTCTGCCTTCTAGGTGCTGGGATTAAAGGCATGTGCCACCATGGCAATAGTTGCAACAAGTGAATATCAAAGTAAACAATTTGATGTTTGGTAAACTCATAGAGAAATTTGTAGGTCAAGATAAAATGGTGCAGGTCTATATTTACCATCTCAAGAGGTTTTAGGACGAAATGATAACCATTTATAAAATTGAGGACCAAATAAGGCAAGAAGAATAATGTAGAAAAATTTTTGTTCCTTCTTTCTTTATTGTGAGAGAGATGGAATGCAGATTGTCAAGTGTTTGTGTGCTCATTCTTCTCTCTGAAAGGGGTTCTTTATTGGAGAAGTGGAGAAAAGGAATAATTTTCCCCATCCCTTCTTATGAAAACCCAGGATAGAGACAGTTTTCTGGTCTTTCCAGACCACCCTGTCTATACAGGATTTGAGAATTTAAGCTCAAGCAAGTGTTCATATATGTTCAAATGATTATTTATTCATTTGTTTGATTGTTTAGTGTGTATAAGTGTTTTGCCAGAATGTATGTCTGTCAAACATATGCATGCATTGCCTGGGGAGACCAGAATAGTATACTGCATCTCCTGTGACTGAAGATAACAGATGGTTGTAAACCACCTATGTGGGTGCTGGGTAATGAAACCTGGTCTCCTGGAAGAGCAGTAAGTACTCTTTAATGCTGAGCCATTACTCCATGCCAAAAATGAACAAAAATGATGTTTCATAAGTTTTAAAGACTAATCAATGTGTAAAGAATAGTCCTTCAAAGAATTATATTGAAAAAACTGGATGCCTCTATGAAAAATACTAAAATTTTGCCCTTGATTTCTAGAATAATAAAATAACAAAAATGAGTCAAAATAGATTTAAAATTCATTAGAGTAAGACAACTTCACAACATTGGATTTGGCAATGATTTCCTGTGTGTGATATAAAAAGCACAGGTTAAAAATGAAAAATATTAAATTGAAGTTTACTAGAAACAAACTAAAAGAACCTTCCATTACCAAAGGAACACATTAAAAGGATAAAATGAGAACTTGTTTAGTAGGAGAAAATATTTAATAAATTCATGTAGTCATTGGTTGGCTACTTCCACAAGCTCTGCATCCCTATTATTCCAGTTCATCTTGCAGGCAGGACAATTTGTAGATCTGTAGGTCAAAGGTTTTGTGCCTGGGTCAATGCTGTAGTCCTACCATTAGAAGTTTTTCCTGGTTCCAGAAGATGGCCATTTCAGGTTCCATATATACTCCATTACTAGGGTCACCTTTGTAGATTCTAGGAACTTTCCGTTGCACTAGGGTTCCACATTACCCCCAAAATGCCCAGCCCCCAATTCTACTCATCTTTTAGTATTCTCTTCTATTCTCCCACCTGAATCTTCCTGTTCCCATCTGTAACAGCCCCAAGTCCACAGGTGAAAACTCTTCTATTTCCTCTTCCCTGGGAAGAAAACATTTTCCCTTGAGCCCTCCTTCTTACTTAGCATCTCTGGGTCTGTGGATTGTAACACGACTTTCCATTACTTAGCATCTAATACCAGTTACAAGTGAGTACATAGCATGTTTATCTTTCTGGGTCTGTGCCAACTCTATGTCTTAGGAAGGAACCCACGCCTGACACTGCCAGGAACCAGAGGTTGGATAGCCCAGAGACCTAGGATAGAAGCAAATACGATTGGCTAAAAAAAAGTCAGTGAAATGATTCCTAATGACAGTCTACTATAATCATAGACTGAAGCCTAGCATAAGAATCATTAGAGAGGCTTCATCCAGCAACTGATGGGGGCAAATGCAAATACACAATGCCAAGCATTAGGTGGAGCCTAGGGAATCATACGGAATAGGGGGAGGAAATAGGGTAGCAGCCAGAGGGGTCAAAAACAGCACATGAAAAACCACTGAATCAACTAAGCTGGGCTTGCAGGAGTTCACAGAGACTGAACCAACAGTCTCTGTGTGTAGTCCTAACCCAAATTCTATGCATGTATGTTATGTTTGTGTAGCTTGGTGGGACTCTTAACAGAGGGAATGGGGGGTGTTTCTGAATCTTTTGCCTGTTTTTGGGAGCCTTATTATCCTACTGGTTTGCCTCATCCAACCTTGATATGAAAATATTCTTATTACAACTTGTTATGCTGTGTTTAGTTGATATCCATGGGATGCCTGCTCTTTTCTGAGGAAACAGATGAAGAGTATATCTTAGGGAGAGGAGTGGGGGGTGTTGTGAGGTGTGGATGGAGGGGAAACTGTGATCAGGATGAAATATAAAAAAAAGAATAAATAAATACATAAAGACATAAATAAAAGAAATTCTTGTAGTGGATATGATTTAGTATTAAAAACATGCACATAATTTCTAAAACTCAGAAACAGAATACAACCTACATAATGTACTGAATTTGCTTTGTATGATTTTAAAAAGTTTAAAATATTAAAAACGCAAAGCTAAAAATGAAAATCAAATAAACATTAGGCAAAGAACTTAAATAGACCTTTTTTGAACAATATGTACAAATCACAAATAAACACGAAAAATCAGCTTGTCTAATTATTAGCAAAAGGCAAGCCAAATCTCAAATAAGATGTTATTTCGCACCCATTAGGATGCCTATTGTATTTCTTAAATCCTAGAACTTGTTAAATTCTGGGAAAGATGGGCAGAAATTAAAAGCCCTGTGTGATCTTGATGGGAATGTGAAACAGCGCTGTCACTATGGAAACCAAATAAAGGCTCCTCAAAAAATTAAATTGAAATACCATATAATCCAGAAATTACTTGTACTTTTATACCTGAATGAATTTTGGAAACTCAAGCAGATATTTATAAATATCCACATTCATAACAACATTATTTTTAATGCAAAGTACAAAAAGCAAAAGAATGGTAGACAAAATTTGATACTTACCTTTAATGATGAATTATATCTTCAAATGTAATGAAACTTACATGCTGTATAACAAGGATGTGTTTTCAACATTTTGTGGTTCAGACCTTATATTGGGAAATGACACACACAGTGTGATACATTTTGTTAGAGGATTGGAAATATATATATATATATATATATATATATATATATATATATGGACAGGGATCCTGTTAGCAGACATGGGGATCATAAATTGTTGTCCAACAGTGTGGGAGGTCCTTCTGTCTATGTGTTGCTTTTATTGGTTAATGAATAAAGAAACTGCCTTGGATTGATGATAGGGCAGAACTTAGGTAGGCGGGTGTGGGGGGACTAAACAGAGTGCTGGGAGGAAGAAGGCAGAGTCAGAGAGATGACATGGAGTCACCACCAGAGTCAAACATCCTGAAATTTGAGCAAGTAAGCTACTGCCATGTGGCAATGCACAGCTTACTGGAGATGGGTTAAATTAATATTAAGAGTTAACCAAAAAGAAGCTAGAGCTAATGGGCCAAACAGTAATTTAATTGATATAGTTTCTGTGTGATTATTTCTGGTCTAAGCTAGCTGGGCAGCCGGGAAGAACAAGCAGCCTCCCTTCAACAAATTGGTGCACCAATATGATGAACTAAATCCATGTCAAACCTGAGAAAGCTTAAAAAGAAATTCAAGACACAAAAAACCCCTAAAGTTTAGCCACATGTTTTTTTTCAGCTGGCGGATTATCACAGCTCCTTTAAGAGAGGTTTTCCTGTTCAGCCAGCCATAGAGGGAAAAAAGCCAAGCTGTTTTGAAATGCTGGCTTTCGGGGTAGTCCTGCCAGTTCAAATTCTGACTCCTACAGGCCAGAGGTTCAGCTACAGAGCATTTGAATGGGGTTTGTGTGGGTATACTCACAGATTGGTGCCAAACTCAATTGTCATCAGAGAGACTTTACCCAGCAACTGATGGAAATAATGTCTGGACTCAGAGACAAACATTAGACTGAGCTCGGGAGATCCTGCTGAGGAGGTAAAGGAAAGATTATAAAAGCCAGTGAGGTCAAGGACACAAGAAGAAAAAACACAGAATTAAAATATTTTTAACAGATAGAAAAACAATAGAAGCAAGAAGTCTGTCTGTGAAGACATGCAGATGTAAAGACTATTACCTGTGAGAATTTGGGAAGAAATAGAAAAGCCCTGAATCCCTCAGTCTCATGAGTCTATTCTTGAGCCCTTATACTGCAAACACTGTTCTAATCATTTATACATTCATATATACCCATATCATTTATACATTCATATATACCCATATGCCATGGTACTTCTTTTAATTAGTGGCAACAATATCATTTCAAAGTCTGAAATTTGTGAAACTTTGTCTCAAATATCATGAGTAAACAAAACATTCAAAGTATGTTAGAGGACTACTGTATGGTTTATTTCAACATGGAAGGTTACAAAAGTCATACAGATAAGTCCCAGTATATATACCTGATGCTTTGGGAACTTAGCTCATTATGGTGACTAACTTTAGGAATTTCGGATTTTGTATCCCAGTTTCAAATGGTAACCATATCATTAAGGTAAGTTTAAATCTTTCAGTTGGCGGACTGTTATTATTTTGATTCAGAAAGATTCTCCACTGACAAGATTCCTATTCTGTTTATAGACTTGTCTATGTGCTGCTAGGTGACTGTACACTCAAATATTTTAATGTCACAGTGTATTGCTTCAATCTTGTATCAGGAGGACACTGGCAGGATGACTTTCTTGATTAATGTAATTTTTAATAAAGAGGAAATTCATAAATCACTTGCTTCAGGTGTTGGAATAGTATGGAAATTACGAAAGAACATTTCACACAATGATTTCTCTTAATATCAATTACAGAAAAAGTTTTGGAAACATGCCAAAGCTATTTCTCATTCTCATAATGATGGTGGAATACTGAAACTATGAAGTGAAAAAGAAATCTCTCCCCATGACCAAAAAAAACCCCTGCTTTCCCCACCCCATGTAGTCATGAGTAATTAATTACTCTGTAATATGAAATTGTATTCCTTTCCTCACCAATTGCTTATTATACATCTGTTACACTTGTTTCCCAATTTCAGCACTGTAATTTTGTTCCATCCCATATATTCCCCTTGTTTTCAGAAAATCAATGAAGTTTCCTCAATTAGATATCACTCCGATGTGAATCCAAAATAACTCCCACTAACATCTGTATAATATTTGATAAATCATTTTTCTCTTCTAAATATGGCCTGCATGCATTCACTTTCATAATCTCTATTATCTCTTCTGCAAAATAAATTGGTTGAAACATGTTGATGCTTTTATAGTCTTTTGTAAATTTTTGTTTGAATTAGCTTGCATGATATCACCATACTTATTTGTACTTGTACTTGTTAGTTGATGCTAATTCCTTGGAACTAGAATTGTGTTTGTATTGTTTCCAAGGAATGTTTTAAACAAACAAATTGCTTCTCTCTCATTCTCCGTGTTTTCTGACAATTTCATCTGTACCACAGTTTTCTTACATTATTTTATTAAGTAAGTGCCCAAGTAACTTCCACATGTCTTTTTTTTAATATCTAGAGACAGAGAAATATTGTCAACCCTCTTCACCTCAGTGCTTTGAATACAGACAGCACTAAGAAAACTAGCTATATAATGCAATAAGTAATGTAATAGTGACCTCACAGAAGTATCTGTTGCTTTCATGTAGCCATATTTACTCCTCTTTCTCCTGAGCTTTCTATTAACATGTGTGTTCACATGCCAGTATTTGCTCAACATGATGCTTGCTTTGGGGCCATAGCTAAAAGTATCATGTTAACTTATTCACCAGATAGAACGGAGAGATAAATAAGTTCTCTATGTATATATAATGAGTGTTTATTATAATTCTGATAGCAATAGCCATTTTGATAACAAATGCTTTTAAAAGTCAGCACAATACTGTCTATGTGGTGCAATTTATAATTTGTGAGTAGACTATAAGAAAGCTATTATAACCTCATAAGAAGCAACATTTACTGACACGAAGTGTGCTGGAATTTTTCTTTCAACTTGACACAAGCTATAGTCATCTGAAAGGAAAGAACCTTAATTAAGAAAATGCTTCCATAAGATCTGGCTATAGGCAAGTCTATGGAGTATTTTCTTAATTGTTGAGGGAGAAGAATCCAAATCATTGTGGCTGGTGTCATCCCTGGGATGTTGGTTCTAGACTGGATAAGAAAGCAGGCTGAGCAATTCATGAGAAGAGAACCAGGAAGCAGGCTTCTTCCATGACCATTGTATTAGCTCCTACCTCCAAGTTCCTGCTGTTTGAGTTCCTATCCTCATTTCTTTCCATGATGAACAGTGTTGTGGTTGTGTAAACACTCTCAACTCATTCACCCATGTTGATTTTGACATGCTGTAGAGACCCCAACTAAGACATCAAGTATTGTGACAAGTGCTTTATAAGCATTTTCTCACTGACCTCTCATACTAACTTTGCGAGTTTAATATTTTCAGTCTATCTAGTTTACTCATAAGGAAAGTGAGATTCAGCCAGTTTAAACATAGTATCTACTGTCATTTAGCTGGTAAAAAAAGTTAGAAGAAATGGTAAAATTAATAAGAAAACACAGAATATTGTTGAAGTATAGTGGGTAGAAGAATAAAATATTCGAGTTGGTAGGATTTATCATTGACCAAAAAAATAGATTGAGATATAATCTAGTACATCTACAAACTTTAAACTTTATGAAAAAGTAATGAATTCTAAAAGGATATAACTAATTTTGCTATTGTATAATTTTGTTATGAATTAGAAATAACTGATATGCAGAATGTCTGATAAACAACCCCTCAGAAAGGTTCATTTGACCCCAGAGGGCTCTAAACCCACAAGTTGAGAACACTAGCTTAAAGGAAGAAAAAGCAGGCTGGCTTCAAATTTAGCTTTCATATCTTCAAATTCTAGAAGACAATACAAAAATGTAACATTCACTTGCATTTTTCATATACTAGGAATTGAGTCCGTTGCATCATTAGTATTGTCTGTTTCTATCAGTCTTCACTGCAATGTGAATGTAACATCCATTAATTGTAATTTATACAATAACAATATATTATGATACACATATTTATGGAAAGATGATTATCATAGTTAAAACCAATTAGCAATCCTGTTATTTCATACAGCTACATTTTACTTTAGTTTTGTTTTAAAATTAGCACACATTATCACAACCTTTTAAGCCAAGTATATTTCACAGATTCCCCTTCCCCCGTATCTTATTCACTCCCTGAGTTTTATATCCTCACTTGAAAATGAAGGGCAAAGGTAAAAATAAGTGACTTCTGCCCTTCTTCAAGACCTAGTAATAACACTTTTAGGTATATGTCCAAAGGATGTTCAATCATGCCACAAGGACATGTGCTCAACTTTGTTCATAGCAGCATTGTTTGTTGTAGTCAGAACCTGGAAACAACCTAAATGCCCATAGCATGAAGAATGGATAAGGAAAATGTGGTAATTTATACAATGGAGTACTACACAACAGAAAAAAATAACATCTTGAATGCAAATTGCAGGCAAATGGATGGAGCTAGACAACATCATTTTGAGTGAGGTCACCCAGACCCAGAAAGACAATTATCACATCATAAGTGGTTTTTAAACATAAAGTGAAGAAAACCAGCCCACACATCACAATCCCAGAGAACCTAGACAACAATGAGGACCCTAAGAGAGTCAAACATAGATCTAATCTACATGGATAGTAGAAAAAGGCAAGATCTCCTGAGTAAATTGGGAGCATGGGAACCTTGGGAGAGGGTTGAAGGGGAGGGAAGAGGCAGGGAAGGGAGCAGAGAAAAATGTAGAGCTCAATATAAATAATTTAAAAAGTTCAAGTGACTTCTCAAGTTCACATGGCCAAGTAAGTTGCAAAATCAAACTTCATCCTGTTTACGAGAATCTACCACCATCCTCTTGCCATACCAATGTCTTGACTGATGTGCTTTGGTATCTCTGCTCTCAGTTGCTTAAAGTCTGTTTTATATCCCAGTTCCATAAACTGTGGCTTTTTATCGCCTATGGGCTCAGATACCTGAATGATGAGACTGTAAAATTTGGCAATAATTAAAGGACTCTGAATGTACCATGATCAAAATTTATTCCAAATCAAACATGTAGTGAAAATAGGTATTTAGGGCAATACTCAGCCATCTTATAGTGTGTGATTTCCCTGCAGCTTGCTTCTGGCTATACAACATGTTCACTTAGTTTGCACATGATATTTTGTCAGGCAATGCCAACAAATGCTTCCCAAATCACCCTGGCTCTGATTTGACACTACTGCTTGTTATAAATCTCAATATTTTACCTTATGTATGAAGAATTTTGTTCTTATAGATAGACATAATGTATTAAATAAGAAAACAGAATTCAATAGACATAATGTATTAAATAAGAAAACAGAATTCAATATTGTCTTTCCATCATTCCAGATTGTTTGATTTTAAAATTCACAGAGTTCTTCATTTGAGTTTTATAAGTAATTGTTAAACGAATCTTTGTTGAGATCAGGACAGAGGTTCCAGCTATTTCTGAACTGGCCCTTATTATACTTCTCTTATTTCATGTGTCTATGTTAAGAGGCATTCTCACTACTGATGATTGTACCATATTGATAATATATTCCATCAAGATGTTATTATTTATATCAAAATAATAAATCACATATGATTCACTTAATATGCAAATTTTTTGGCTTTAATAAATTAGATGTATACCAAAGAAATTTTAGAAAAAATGTCTTTATTATTTATTATGACTAAATTTTTATTTATGTACCTATTTTAAAAATATATACACCAAGTATTATTTAAAAGTTTCTTGGGTAAAAAGGGTTGCAACTGGGAAAAATATGAGATTCCATGATTTATATGGTTTGGTTTTTTTTGGCTTAACCCAACACATACAGTATGTCTTCATATCAAGATGTGGATGTTTCTTCTTTTTTACCTATCATCTTCCACACTCCATGTCTGGAATGATCTTAGCTTTAGAACATAAAGTTGGTTTTGTCTATTTCCTAAATAAAATACTACTTCTGAGATCCAATCCTCAGGGTTAATCAAAAGTGGTGTTTGTTCTAGTTAATTGTTATATATTCTTCTTTGGCCAAATTTACTTGCACTTCTTTGTTTTCTGACTTGTCATTAACTTGCCTGCCTAAACTTCCTGATATACAACTTATAATGTGGTCCTTATGGATAGATACATTTGTTGACCAAGGAGTCTGAATTTTCAGTTTGGTTAGGTATTGATGATGAATATTGTTTGATTAATAGACAGGTGACTTTCCCACCAATATTTTTCACATGAACAGTCTTTCTTTTTGATGTAAGATGATCAAAACTTTGAGGATGGAAAGTGTTTTCCATCCTCATATTGTTCCTTAGACTTTCAGAAATGGCATGAATTTACAAACACAGCCATGAATGGAATGCTTGTGATAATATATGAAACTTATATTTGCATATGTGAATAATTACAAAGCAAGTACTTCTTTATTCACACAAAATTTGCTCTCACACAATGGAATATCAAAGGGTTTTGAGGTTAGACAAGAAGTTTATCTCTAGAGACCTTAGCTTCTCTTCATGAGGTCGCATATCATTCAAAGATGAGATCTGCTCTGAAAGAACAAAGATTTAGTTCAGATTTTGAGTTTTAGCATCAGTGTGATTTTGAACAAAACACATCAAATTCTATGAGTTTTGACTTCCAGATAAAATGATACTTGGAGATTTTATTACTCAATTCAAAGGGAGATTGGACAAATTAGACCAGATGGTGCACACTGTAACACCAGAAATTGTTCCTGGTAAGCATGCAAATAACGGTACTTATATATTCTTGTGCTTTCTCACTTGGTTATTTTCAACATATCAAACAATAGCAACAGAAACATACTGGGACCTCCAGAAGGTAACTGATTCAATCTGTTAAGCCGCATCAGTAATGTACACAGGTATGTAAGAAGGTTTATCATACTCTTAATGGCTTCATACATTTCAAAGTGCCTTCTGTCAGATCTGTATTTTTGATACTTTCTGAGTCAAATGAATTCATTAAGGTAAGATTCAAATCCCTGGATGACTAAAACTGGGTCTTTAGAGTCCAAAGGGAGAACCATAATTGATTTTTCCATCCCAACCATTTTGGCAATGAAAAAGACATGTTAGGTCTTTTTCATTAAAATATCATTGCGTTCTCTAGGTTATACTTCAAATGGTCGACTATAACCCCATGATGTCTACATTCAGATTAGATTTTATCAGGACTTTTCTAAAGAGGAAGGAATTGAGTTTTATCTTTATAATGCATGTCTGGTAGGCAACTGGCAGTAAGAAATCTTATACTCCTCAAATTCAAAATCTTTACTCAATTTTCTTCCTCAATAGCCAGCATAGTCCCTTCAGTTTATGATTTATGAAATATAGACAACAGGGATAGAACTTACAGGTTCATTTGCAATGGCTTTCTGTATGTCCTGCAGCCAAAATGTGTGGTACCTTCAGGAACAGGATCTTAACATGTACTTATGGTGGGTAACCAAGAACGTTGGCAATAGTCTGTATTGTTTTGGAGTCTTCTGGGGTCTTCCTGAGTAATTACTCATAGAGAGTCATTCCAGGCCTTGCTTTATGATTTTCATTTGACTTATCATTGATGTGGGAGTCCCCTCTGTGTGCTGTGATTACAATTAATGAATAAAGAAACTGCCTTGGCCTGTTGGTAGGGCAGAACTTAGGTAGGTGGGCAAGACAGAACTGAATGCTGGGAGAAGGAAGGTGGAGAGAGAGATGCTATGGAGCTGCTGCCAGAGTCATACATGCTGAATCTTTGCCAGTAAGCCACATTAATAGAAATGGGTTAAACTAAGATGTACGAGTTAGCCAATAAGAAGTTAGAGCTATGGACCAAGCAGTGATTTAATTAATATAGATTCTCTGAGGTTATTTTGGTTCTGGGTGCCCAGGATGAACAAGCGGCCTCCTTGGTACATACCACGTCTGTTTGGAGTCTGCCCACATTCAGGGACTTGTCTGTGTCATGAAGTCCAGTAGCATGATTTTATGAGGTAAGTTATGTCAGTGCTTTGTGTGTGTATGTTTCAACTTGTAATTGCCTTTTGCTTAATTGTTCCATTGAACAAAATTGGAATCAAACTTGATGTCCATCAGCTAATGAATAAATAATTAAATGTACTATTTATACATCTTGGAATTCTATTTAGCTATAAAGAAATATGAAAGTGTGAACTGTGCAGGTAAGTGTATGGCAATGGCAAATATACAGACTTAAAAAGACAAGCAGTATGTATAATCTCCCACAAGTGGTTTATAGTCTAAAATTTCTAATTTTATGTATTTATTTTCATTATTTATATATATTGTTTTTTGTGTGTTTAACCTTTTACCACATCCATACCAATATTTGATATTTGTGTTCTTAATGATGACTATTTCTCACTTGGATGAAAGGTAGACTTAATGTGCCTTTCATGATTGCTAAGAATATTGAATACATTTTTAAATATTTACCTATTTAGCCATGAAATATTCTGTAGATATCTCTTAGATCCATTTGAGTCATAATGTCTGGTAGCTCCATTATTTCTGTTCAATTTCTGTCTGGATGACCATCTTATTTATTTTTATTTAACATGTATGAGTGTTTTGCCTGCATGACCATGTGTGCACAATCTGCTGTCCATGGAGGCCAAAAGTGGGCATTACATTGCCTGGAAGAGGAGTTACAGATGATTTTTAAGTGTCATGTGGACTCTGGGAGCCAAATTGGAACTTCCTCCAGAGTAACATGCACTCTGAACAGCTAAGCCATATTTTGAGCATCCATTGTTTAACATTTCTTTCTTTTTATTTTTAAAAAACAATATTTTCTCATTTTACATACCAATCCCAGTTCCCCCTCTCTTGCCTTCTCCCATCCATCCACATCCTATCATCCCACCTCTTCAGAAGGGTAAGGCCTCCTTGGAGAGTCAACAAAGTCTGTTATGCCAAGTTGAGGCAGGACCAAGTCCCTCCCGCCCTGTGTCAAAACTGAACAAGGTATCCCACCATAGGGAATGGGCTTCAAAAAGTGACCCCATGCACCCAGGCTAAGTCCTAGTCACATTACCAGCCCCATCGCCAGAAGATAAAGCCACGTAATTGTCACCCACATTCAGAGGGCATAGTTTGGTCCCATTCAGGTGACTCTGTCAGCCCAGAGTCAGTGAGTTCCCACTAGCTCAGGTCAGGTGTTTCTGTGAGTATTGCCATCATGGCCTTGACCCTTTTTCTCATATTATCACTCCTCTCTCTCTTCTACTGGACTCTGGGAGCTTGCTCCAGGGGTTCCTAGCCATTTAACTTTCTTCTCTTGAGAAATTTCTTTCCGGTTTCACAGTCCATTTTTAAACTGGGGCTGATTATTTTCTTAAGATTTAGTTGTTGTTGTTTTTGTTTGTTTGTTTGTTTTGTTTTGTTTTTAGTGTTTTGGGGGGCTTTCTTTTTTATTTTAATTTAAAAAAATTTACACTTCCTCTTCTCCCAATCCCCTCCCACTCCCCCACTACCCCTTGCCCCTCCACCTGCTTTCTTAGGAGAGGGCAGGGTACCCTGCTCTGTGAGAAGTCCAAGGCTCTCCCTCCTCCATCCTGGCCCCAGAAGGTGTGCATCCAACTAGAAGACTAGGTTCCCAAAAAGCCAATGCATGCAGAGGAGATAGGTCCCAGTGCCATTATCGATACTTCTCAGTCTGCCCCCATTGGCAGCCACATTCAGAGAATCCTGTTTGATCATATGCTTATTCAGTCCCGGTTCAGCTGGATTTGGTGAGGTCCCATTAGACCAGACACACTGTCTCAGTGGGTGGGGCAGCCCCTCGCGGTACTGACTTCCTTGTTCATCTTCTCCCCGCTTCTGCTCTTCAACTGGACCTTGGGAGCTCCTGGAAATTGGAAGCAAACAAGATTGCTGGGCAAAAGTTGGAAGCACGTGGGTGGGGATAGGGGTGGATGTAGAGGTAACAGGGTAGGGGAAGGGGAGAGGGAGAAGAAGAAGGGAGAAGGGTAGAACTGGGGAGAGCTGGAGGGAGTGGGAGGGTGGAGATGGAGGAAGGGTGGATATTGGAGAAGGGAATAAGATATCTACATTAAGGGAGTCATTTTAGGATAGACAAGATACTTGGCTCTAGAGGGGATCCCAGGTGTCCACAGGGATGTCCCCAGCTAGGTACTTGGGCAGCAGAGGAAAGGGTGCCTGAACTAGCCTTGTCCCATAGTCACATTGATGAATATCTTGATCATCACTATAGAAATTTCGTCCGATGGATGGAGATAGAGACAGAGACCCTCATTCACATCAGAGCAATGAACTGAGCTCCCAAGATTTAGTTTTTCGAATTATTTGTTTATTTTAGACAATCTTCTGTCAGATGATTGGCTGGAGATGATTTCTCTCATACTGTGAGCTGCCTATTCATTTGCTTCGCATTTTCTTCTGCTGTACTACACCTTTTAGTTTTGTAAGATCCCACATTTCTGTAGCTGGTTTTATTTTAAGTGCTTTTGGAATCTTAGTTAGAAAATAATTACCAGTTTGTACAAGTTGAGTAATGGTGTCTAACTTTTCTGATAGTAATTTCAGGATATAAGTATTAGATTCATGTCCTTGATCCATTTAGATTGGAGTTTTGGTTATGGGGATAGATAAAGGTTTCATTTTTCTACATATTGGAATCTAGTTTTACGTGACTTTTGTCAAAGATTCTGGGTTTTTTCTAATATATATTTTTGAATTTTTATCAGAAATCAGGTAAATGTTGCATATACCTGTACCTAGGTCTTCAACTCTATACCACTAAGCAATGTTTCTTTTTGTGCCAGTACTGTGCTGTTTTTATTAGTGTGTTCTGTATTTGAAATCAGGTCTGCTTTTTTCAGGGTCACTTTTGTTATCTTTGGTTTTTTTAAGGTGCCATCATATAAATTTGATTGTGTTTTTTTCTATGTCTATGAAGATGATATTGGGTTTTTTGATATTGGGGTTTTTATTAGGACTTTATTAAATCACTAGATACTTTTTAGTAGAGTGGTCATTTTCATATTAATTCTCAGGCCGTACCCATAGACTTGGGCTACTCTGAATCTTTGTCAAAGAATCTTCTTTAAACAGTGGATGCAAAATCCAGAGAGATGCATAACTAGTTAAAATGCTAGTATAAGAGACTAAGTGCTTAGCCCTAAACAGCACATCTACATTAGCTGTTCGCTACCACTGAGTCTCAGTGAATAAGAAACAGAAAGCATTTAAGAGATAAATGATGGGGAGAGTGAAATATGTCTTCTGCACATGCATAACATAACATTTATGAACTCAATTAACTGTACACGAGCTATTCAAGATTAAGGCAGTCAAAATCCCGCAGACATGAGGTAGATGATCTCAAGGCAACATTCCACAGAAGGTAACTATTTGCAACGCACAGTTTCTTGGGGGAGAGGGAATCATTCTTTAATGAGGATGTGACTTTGATAGGTCTTTTATGTTCTAGTGAATGATTCTACATCCATTCACATCAGAACATCATTCACTGGGTTCGGGGACTATCACAAAACATGAATGATAGGAAGTTGAAAGATATGTGTTATGGTGCATACGAGTGAGAAATGTGTAATAAATATGATCATATTTTATTGTATACACATATGAAATTTGTAACAGGTATTAAAACAAAAAAGATTTGCAGAGGAAGTTATGCACAAAAACCAACAGTATGAAAATGCTGAAACAGTAGAATCCCACAGACATACCTGTGCTATATTTCAACTGTTTTATCTTTTCAAACAACAGTGTTATTAGGTTTGATTAAACTGAGATTGAAGTTTAATATCCAAAGAGTTTTGTCAGAAAACCAGGAGTCACTTCAATTTCTGAAATGTAGAATACAAAACTTAGTAATATAAAGTATAAAACTAGAGCAAGGAGATGCCTCCACACCAGCAAGCACGAATCAGAGTCTACACATACAGCTCAAAATCTCTGCAGAAGAATGTTAGGTGGCATAGCATGCTTTTGCCAGGAGTTGTTGGAGCTCAACAAACACATTTTTACTTACTAGTTCTATTTCAAGACCAAAACAGATTCATGCCAGAGAACATCAGATTAAATGTCTGTTAGTAAACCCCAAATTTGGGGGGTACTTTTAAAAAGCACAAATGTAAAAACCGGGGTGCTCTGTTTACCTGTGATTGTTCCTTTTGCTTTATCCTTTCGTCATTTATCTGTATTCAGTCATAATCTTTTGCCTCCAAGCATTCTTTTTTCAAAACTAACCTCAACATTGTCTCTACTATGATTTCCCTTCTGATTGTCATTCTTATTTCAACATAAATAGTCCTAATTGCATGACAGTATCAATGTGGAGTGCAACCCTGATTATCTTGATCTGGTAATGAAGTCCATGGTTAGGTTCTTTCTCTAGGCTTCCAAGTTATCAAAAATGTTCTTGTTTTGTTTAGTTGGGACATTTTCTTTTTCCCTGAACTTGATATATATCCACATTATTCTCCCAGTTCCTGAATCTTAAATGACACACACTATTTATCTTTTATCCAAGGGGCCTGAGGAATATTCAACTGACTGAACAAAGCTATTTTGTTCTGCTCTATTTTGCAAAAGCATTCATTTTGAATGCCAGTGACAGTCATTTTCAATCAAGAAAGATCATGAAGACTGACAAAATGACAGTCTTTATACTTACGATAGCCTTTTACACTAATTAACTTAGCTCCAAAAGCTCACAGTCTATTTCTTACCATCTCCCAAAGAAACCTTTCTCACAGGACCTCAGCTTCCCTTGCCAAAGTTTCTTCTTTTCCAACTTCCTTTATGACTTCTTTTCTTTATCATTGTTGAACCTGTAACTTGGACTATTATTTATAATTTATGAGGAATATACATATTTTTTCCTGTGGCCAAAATAGCTAATATTATCATTTTGGATATCTCCTACTGATTATGAATTCTACAAGGCTCTTCTCATAGTTGTTTGTAATTATGACTGAACCACTCTTGAACAATGAATCCAGAATTCACTAATCATATATACACACATAACACTTTAGTTCATTCAGTTGTAACTTTTAAAGCATTTGTATCCATGATTTAGAGTTCCATAGAGGAAAATTGACTGGAATAATCTAGGTCATTTTAGTAAGCTTATGTAATATTTTATTTTTAATAAGGTGGCAACCAGAAAAATGCATAAATATTTTTAATTGTGGTGATTTTCTCACCTGGAAGATGAGAAATTTGTAATGCTTTTATTTTATATTACCACCAACATTTTTAAACTCAAACATCTTCCTAAATGAGTTAAAAACACATTTTGGGAATGTGTGGTGTACATGAATTTCTTTATTCGAATGTAATTGTGTGTATAGATGGAGAATAAAAAGTTAAGCAAGCTACTATACTAGTTAATCTCCTCATTGTTGTGACAAAATACCTAGCAGAAGAAACCTACTGGAGGAGAGGTTTACAGTCTACTATGGCGGGAAATGCAGAGTTGCTGACTGTTCTGCATCACAACCACAAAAGGCTGGGGCTCCTCACCATCTTACACCTAAGCAGAGTAAGAAACTAGAAAGAGAATGAGCAGTGTTTATATGGCTCTTTTTTCAGTACAGATCCTTACCCATTGGTGTTGCCTACTTTAAGTAAGATGTTCCTCCTTAATCATTACTAGAAAAATCTTTATAGACAAAGTCAAAGATGCACATCATTAATGTTATAGCAATTTCTTAATCCAATGCAAATTTAGACAACTCAAATTGGTTCTCAAAGCTATGTTTGTTCGGAACTTATTTTAAATTAATATATGCATTTCATTGTGTATAGTATCAATTACCACTCTTTCCAATAGTGAAATCTGGATACATCTGAGATATTAAGAGTGGTATTTTTCTGCACCATTATTCATGTTGATAGGTGCAATTTTATTTTGTAGTATGTTCAGACTAAGTGCTTCAAGGTATTTGTGAAACTAAGTGATTCACTTTCCTTAGCATTTCAATGTTTAGACCATAACTTTAACATATTCGATTGATAAGTTTTCCAAAAGATTGGGAGGTTAAATATGCTGATTAAATTTTGTCATCTTGATATAAAGTCAGTGTTACCTGGGAAGAGAGAACTCTATCAGATTGATCTATAGGCATAAATGTGTGTCATTTTCCTTACTTATTTTTTCAAGACAAGATTTCTCTGTGAAATAGTCCTGACTGTCCTGGAATTCACTTTGTGGATCAGACTGTCCTTGAACTCACACACACCCACCTGCCTCTGCCTTCTGAGTGCTGGAATTAAAGGCCTATGCCACCACCATCCAAAACATCTTCTTGACTCTGAACTAAAATGTGAGAACCGAGTCCAGTGTAGGAGGTATCACTTTGGGTCAGGTGGGTCTAGGCTGTAAAAGAAGACAATCTGACCAAGCCAGTAGGCAGCTTTGTAACATGATTCCTGCTTCTTCTTTTGCTTGAATTTTTGTCCTGACTTTTCAATAACAGTATGTGATTAGAACTTATAGGCTAAATAAAACCTTTCCTCTCCAACTTGTTTTCAATTTTACTTTGTTTGATGCATCTGGTTGCTTTGGGTCTGTGAAATTATATGCATCACATTTGCAGTGCCTTTGGAGGCCAGCATGTGGCATCGTATCCTTTCCCACTAGATAGTTGTGACCTAGCATGTGGGTGATGGGAATCGAATCTGGGACCTTTGTTAGAGTAGCACATGTACTTAATTATTGAACCAACACTCCAGCCTTTCTCTCCAAGTTAGTTTTGGTCAATGTTTTATCACAACAATAGATAGCAAATTAAGGCTGCATGATAAAGAATGCTTTTTTTCCTCGTAGCTCCAAAAACATAGTTTTCTCCTACACACTCTGCTGATGTTTGATTATTGAGCTTACCTTTAGCATGAAAAAAAATCCTTCATTGTTTCTGTTTCTGAGTTTTTATGGCACATCTCCTTTTTCTTATAGTGCCTATGATGTTTCAATTTTTCTATAATAAGTTCTTTTGTTCACTAATCATTTAGTCAGGGTTTTGTGTTCTGCTCAGATTTCTGCATAAGCCTTTAATGTTCAGTACTAAGTAGAAACTTCACAGATGCTGAAATAATGAATGATCAAAGAAATGGGTAGGAAAAGATAAAAGGTTTATCATTGCAATGTTTGCATTGTCTGTAAATTTCTTTTATGAAATAGCATTTCTGGTAAGGTGAATTATCAAGAACCCTGAAAAACCTGAGGAACTCTTGGTCTCTGTACACAAAATCACCTAAACAAGTCATAAAATCTATACTAATTTTCTCAGTCATGAATCATTTAAAGTGACCTTGAGGACATGCCTGCTGATATGATAGAATTGCTATTTCATGCTAATTTATTATTGATTCACACAATTTTGAGCAATGCTAACACAAAAAGCAGACTATGATATCAAGTTCTAATGTGATAACTTGAAAAATGTAAATTATGGTACTACTTTGTTTCTGAAGTTTTGAAAGTAGAAATTATGTTCCTCTGAGAATAGTTGATTTGCACAAAACAGTTTATTCATGTTAATCATTTGGTTTGATGAAATCAGAATTGGAAAGAAAAACATTGATACCATCTGTTTAGAGAATTTCATCTGAACTTTTAAACTATTGATGAGAAAAGTCTTGCCTAACCTGGACTATTTAAAATAGTGCAAATACCCTACTTCTTGAGGAAACTTAAAGTTACAGGTTGGAATAGAGCATCTAAGAGAGACTAATTTGTAGTTCCCTGTACAGGTCTAATTTGAAGGATAATTCTCAGATCCTTTACTCTTTCTTTGGATTACTCATGTCATTGACCTATTGCATCAAAAAACCGTAGCACCTCAACCTCAAACTCTAACAGTTCTGCTAAATGCAAGGAAATAAAATTAATCAAAAAATTTTGTCTGAAATATCTGGATTAGCACAACTATGATTCATGATGACCATAACAGAACATTTTAATTGCCTCTTACCTTATTAACACTAAACATGAGATACATAGAAGGTTTCTGGATACTATTAACATTTTGACAAGAGAATAGATAGATTTAAATGTGACCATTCTTTAAAAAGTTGAAAACCAGAATTACTCCATAACAGTAGTTTTACAACAAATAGATACTACCTACCATTTCCAGTAATTCTCCAACACCTATACAAGTGTTGGCTAAATGATATTTTTAAACAGATATGATGCTGATGTAAGAAATAATACCATGTTTTCTTTTTTTCATTTTTTTATTGTGAAAAGAATAATTTACATTTACTCCCCTTGGTCCCGGCCCTCCCGCTCCCCCCCTACACACCGCTCTCCCCCTGCTTCCTTAAGATGGGGCAGGATACCCTGCCCTATGGGAAGCCCTAGGCCCTCCCCCATCCATCTCGGTCTAAGAAGATGTGCATCCATAT
>JAQHUG010000075.1:7056768-7073743 GCA_028555095.1 Dicrostonyx torquatus | reverse complement strand
AGACTGGGTCAGAGCCAGTCTCCATGAAGCTCCTGCCGCAGATGGATGTATCTTACAACAGTCCGGTAAGATCACCACCTTGTGGTGACATACAGACTTTTATAATGGGTTAGTTTAGATGTGAGAGGTAGCCAAGAAAAGGCTAGAGATAATGGGCAAGGAAGTATTTGAATTAATACAGTTCTCCTGTGGTTGTTTCAGGCATAAGCAAGCAACCAGCGGCTGAGGGGGCCAGCGGCTGGCGGCTGGGGAACACAACATGCACCTCTCCCCCATAACTTACAACATTCCTCTTCTGCCCTCTCTTCTTCCCCAACACCAATGTTCTCAATTTTGTCAGGCGATATTATCTATTTCCACTTTTCAGGTGGATCTATGTATGTTTTTCTTAGGGTTCACTTTGTTAGGATCATGAACTGTAGCCTCACTATCCTTTGCTTTACAGCTAGTATCCCCTTATGAGTGAATGCATACCATGTTCATCTTTCTGGGTTTGGGTTATCACACTCAGAATGTTATTTTTTTTCTAGTTCTATCTACTTGCATGTAAATTTCAAGATGTCATTGTTTTTTACTGGTGAGTAGTACTCCAATGTGTAAATGTGCCATATTTTCTTTATCCATTTTTCAGTTGAGGGGCATCTAGGTTGTTTCCAGGTTCTGGCTATTATAAATAATGCTGCTGTGAAGATAGTTGAGCAAGTCATGGTAGTATGATTGAGCAACTTTTCGGCATGTGCCCAAGAGCGAGTGGTATTGCTGGGTTCTGAGGTAGGTTGATTCCCAGTTTTCCCAGGAATCCACAAAATTGACCCCAGCTCAGACCCTAAACAGCAGAGGAGAGTGTTCCCAAACTGACCTTGCCCTTTAGTCAGATTGATGAATATTTTAAATGTCACCATAGAACCTTTATCCAGCAACTGATGGAAACAGAGGCAGAGACTCACAGCAGAACACTGGGTTAAGCTCCTAAAGCCCAGGGTAAGTAGTGAGAATAAGAGCAAAGAGGTCAAGACCATGATGGGGACACCCACTGAAACAGTTTACCTGAGCTAATGGGAGCTCACCAACTCCAGTCAGACAGAGAAGGAACCAGAATAGGACCAAAATAGTCCCTCTGAATGTCGTTGACAGTTATATGGCTAGGGCAGACTGAGAGTCGATTGGCAATGGCACCAAGATTTATCCCTACTCCTTGTACTCGCTTTTGGGAATCTATTCTCTTTGTATGAATACCTCGCTCAGCCTAGACATAGTAGAGCGGCCTTTTGACCTTCCCTAAAGTAATGTGCTTTACCATCTCTGAGGAGTGGATGGACACGGGGTGGGGTAAGTGAGGTGAATAGGAGGAGGGGAGGAAGAGGGAACTGAGATTGGTATGTAAAATGAAAAATATGGTTTGTTTTCTTTTTAAAAAAAAATAAATTTAAAACAAACTCATGCTCTTAGTCCAACTATTTCTTGTAGTTTTCCTTTCTGATGTGAAGAAGAGCACTACATTCCAGGTGACTGATATACCCAGAGCACAGTTATTCTTCAAACCTTTCCCAACTTTACTAACAAACCAGAAATTTTTACCCTGTTTCCACTTCCTTTACCATATATACCCAGCAAGAGAAAAATAATTTGAACACATATTAATAACAGCCTAGCTATTATTAATGAAAGATTGAAATTGTCAGATCAATGTTGATATTCCCATGTAACTCTCTCATTTATTTCTAGGTCAGTCTTCAGTGAATATCTAGACTGTTTCTTTCCTCCCAACTATTGACCAATTTGTGTAGGGTTTATAAGTTTAAGAATCAGTGACTCATATTCTTTTCTTCTTTCTCAAAATTTTAAGTAGTACCCACAAAAAAATTAATATAACAGCCACATGTATTTTAACTTCGGGAAATGTAAAATCATAGATCATAAACAATACATAATAAGTGTTCAAATACTTCTTATATATGTATGAGTATAAACATAGGGTATGTCTGAATCATTTCATGAAAAACTGAAAATTTCCTATCAATCTGTAAAACAGACATCTGCACTCTTCAAGTGACTGTGTTATAGGCAGCAGCTCACAATTACATAATTGTGTGAATGCCATAATTATAAATTTAACATAGTTTTTAACATTTATTATGACAATCACTAATAAAGACTAAGATCTGGTTTTAAAATCTGAATTATAAATATTAATTTTCTATTCTTTTTTATGGTCTTCCAAATCCTTTATTTTTACATATCTATTTATTTATTTATTTTGTGTATATATACATGTACACATGCATTCATAAAGAAATTTAAGATAATACAACAAATTGATCTTTCCCCAAACTGATAGCTATATTAACTTAGCTTGAAAAAACTTTTTTATAAATAACAATTTTCATTTTGAAGTACTTTGAGGAATTTAAATTATATCATTTTTATCATGTGCTAACACTAAAAAATGGAAGCATATATTCTCATACTGGTAGCAGCTAGAGAAAATTATCAATTTATGTCATTTTATATTATTTTTAGAGCGAACATAAATTTTTTAAGGAAAATTGCCAAAAGTTTCCTGAGAATAGGAAAGGCTCCAAAAGGGGAATACCTATCTGATTTTGCTTATTTAAAAGACTGTGATACGTTTATGATATGAAATAACATCTAATACATGTGATTATCAAAATTTGTAATACATAGGTTAAAATAAATACATAATTATATCAAGGCAATGACTGATACATAACTTTCAATGTTCCTTATGCTGTAGAAAATGTTGTTTCCTAACTCTTCCATCTTACTTAATATTTGTAACTTAGTGAAGAACGTATGATTCACTTATCCATGTTTAAAATAAAGAAACAGACAGAGGTCTTATGAAATTCAAAACTTTGCACAGTCTCAAAGAAATTGAAATAAAAAATAGAATTTGTGTTTGTATAATCTGATCTTGAAGTTAGAACTTCTCACCACGTGTTGAGTAGCAGAACTCATATTTTAAGGCTCCTGTCTTCCCATTTATTTATGCTGAAATAAATTCACATGTGCAATCTTTTGTCAGTCCTCTGTTTTAGTTACTTCCCTTATTGTAACTAACTTCCCAACACAAACAACTTAAAAGAATAAGGTTCTCATGGTTCAGGGGATGCAATCAATCATGACAGAGAAGATAGTGTGGCTGAAATTGGCTCTGTAGTAGCAGGAGCCAGAAGAGGCTTATATACATAGTTCAAGAACACTGGTGCTGAAAGTGAACAGGCTATAAGCCTCTAGGTGTGCCCAGCAGCACATCACTCCCATGAGCTACACACTACCTTCCAAGGCTTCTACAGTCCCCCCAAATAATAACAACCCTCAGCAGGCAATGTTCAAACACACGAATCTGCGGGAAACATTTCACATTAAAACCTTCACAACCGCCAACAGCATAAAGTAGCAAGACAACCAATAAATATAAAATAAAAATTATTAAGAAGCTCCAGATGTTTTCCTTTGAAAATGACTGTTGAAACTGGGAAACCACTGGCAAGAATGAAAAATAAAAGGGTATCAGTTTCTACCAAATCCTAACATACTAAGTATTAAGAACTGTTTTCACCCCCTTACAGTTTTATTTTGATGCTCAATGACCAGTGAGGAAGTTTTCATCCAGTTGCCAGTTTTAGGAGTCGGTGGTGTTCATGATACTATAAGGAATTGGGACTGAGTCCTTGTTGGTCTTTTGCACTTCTGCCATGAGAGGATATAATACCCAAGGCACGACATCAGAAGTAGAAAACAGCCCTCATAATTTAATCTGCTGATGCTTAATCTGTGATTGCCAGCCTTCAGAACAGTGATAAATTTCTGTTCCTTAGACATTATACAATTTCATATTCACATTAAAGTAGGAGACTTACACAAGATACTATGTGGCTGTTCAGATATTTACCTCTCAGCTATGTTGTCAACACAAATCCATATCTAAAAATTATACAAGAAATAATTGTCCAATAACAAAAGAAATGCTTAAGATACTGTTTCATGGAGATTGAAACTGCTAAGACTACATTTAAAATTGGAGATGAATTTTATTGAATTAGAGAATCTATATACAAAAATGTTAAAATACACAAAATTTTCTCTATATTTTGAAAATAAGAAGGTTGAGGACTGTGGGTCAATAGTGGTCCAATTTACTGTAGGTTCATCCATAGTGTCAGATAAGCAACGAAACAAACAAAAGAGGCAAGAATTAACCCTGGACAATACACTTTCTAGCATTTTTTTAAAAACTTTTCACAGTGTTGACTTTTAAACAGTAAAGGTAGACTTTGAAATGCTAGTAACATATTTATTTTGATTCTTGATTATTATGCAAACTTATTTACTTTTCAATAGTTCAGCAGACGCTACACTTACGTGATCTTTCCAGAATATTTTGTTGAAATAATATTTTAAAATTCACTGCATCAGAGCTGAAACTACCTCCTTCATTTTCATTTCTCCAAGGGTTGGCAACTCTAACTTCAGTAGCTGTTCCTGATTGGTTCTCTCCTCGGTCACTTTGTGTTTAGTTCTGCAAGTGCACCATGTGTCTGGGAATCGTCTACTACAAAACCCTTCCCGTACTTTTCCATTTCTTACTTAGGTAACAGAAATTACTTTTTCCTAACTTGTCCCCTTGCATTGTGGTTTTACACTTTCCAAACCCCTTCTCTATAGTTCAGGCCAAATTGGTTTGGAAAAGGACAAATGGCAATACTGAATACAGATCTTCTCTTCCCCACCAAAACTTTTTATTTCTACCACAATTTCTCTCAATGCAAAAGTCTATTGATCATAATGTAACTTAGAAAATGCCCTAGTAGTCACACCCCTGCTTATTTTACCAGTCTTAGCCTCCTCCATCCAACATTTATCCCTTCTTCTTAGCAAGTGCTTGCGCGAGCTTCTCCAACCGTAGTATATAATCTATCACCACTAAAATATGTTGGGTCTTTCTTCAGGATGCCATAATGTCTACCACAAAAAGCTAAAAATCTAAAGCAATAAAACAGCAGCCAACAATATTTTTTGAATGATGATGCTAAAACTGTTGTCATGAGGTAGTTTTCCACTCCATTACCTTTATATGTGTGTGGCTTGTAGTTTAATATTGCTGTTAATAAAGAATATAGATAGTATATTCCTTGGTGTGAAGCCAAGTTCCTCTGGAAATTTGTAGTTGCATTCTTTTTCTCAATGAGTAGAGTATTTTTCTGCCTCTCTCTGTTAGAATACTGGAAAAATCTTCATCTATATCTCTAGTCAGCAATGTAATGGTTAAAAGATAATTCTATGTTCCAAGGCACTAGAATGCACAGTATTATGAATGAGAAATCAGACTATGGTGGATAGGTTCAAATCTGTTGCATATTCAGTAGTTTTAAGTGTAAAAGTGAAAAAAATACTGGGCAGTGAAGAATGTGGGTGGAGGATAAAGAGAAATAAATTATGAGATGGGAACATATAAATTTAAAAATACATGTAGAGATTTTAAGGGCTTATTACATAATTAGAGCATTAATTTAACTGCAATGACAAGCTATCGAACTGTCTCTAAGATATTCTTAGTAAAAGGAATCTATGCGTGGGACACAGTAGGTAGAAAATATTACTCATGTATGTAAATGAAAACTATCTCTCACTTCAAAGGGAATACAAGAGAATCCTTTCTGGAGCCAGAAAAGAGTGACAGTGGCCTAAAAATGTGAATTCAGGTTAACTTTTTTTCAATTTCATACACTTTTAATTTTTATAGAACAAAGGACTATCAAATATACTGACTATTAAAACATTGGCAGAAATGTCAGTTCTGCAGGTTAAAGCAAGGAGGAGGAAGGAATTTCTAGTACAGGTGTCAGCTCTCTATTTGGTGGTTTCCTCAACTTGTGGTTGCTATCAGTCAGTGGTGTGTTAAAAGAGCTCAAAAGCTTTCCAGATGATAGTTACAAGGATGTTGTGTTAGACACAGATGCAGTAAGTTGACTCAGAAAATTGGTACAGATATCCAGTCCAAGGTGACTTGTGCTTAACCAGCCAACATTTTAAATCTCCACAATTAGGAAGTTCCAATCAGCGTATCAGCCTTGTTGAAACTTGAACACAGATACAGCTGTTTTCTAGTAACATCATATCACAAGCTCTAAAACAAGTTATATATATGAAGATGAACAAAACATTTCTGAAACTATGTGTAAACCGATATCTGGGAATGAGAACTTAGTTTTAGCATGATAGTTCAAAGTTTTTACATTTATGTTTACATTTACATTATGTCTCACTCTAGTGCAACATTCCTCATTCAAGTGGGGAAAGTCTCTTCAGAAGAAATGAGTTTTATTATCAAAGATAGGTTGATTCTGATCTGCTTGGTAGCTTATGACAGAGACGCATACCAAGTAGTCATTTACTCTATCCTCATTGTATTGGTGGTTTCTCTGATTTCTTTCTCAGCCCATTTATCATCTGTGTAAAGAAGGGCTACTGATTTTTTTTTGTGATAGTCTTGTGTCTTGCTACATTACTGAAAGTATGAGTTGTAGAAGTTCCTTGGTAGAATTTTTGGTGTTGCTTATGTAAACTATCATATCATCTACAAATAGTGAAAGTTTGTCTTCTTTTTTTCCAGCTTGTATCCCCCTTGATCTCCTTTTGCATCTTATTGCTCTAGCTAGAACCTGAAGATATGTAGAGAGTGGAAAAGCTTGTCTTGATCCTGATTTCAGTGGAATCACTGGAAGTTTTTCTTCATTTAATTTGATGTTGGTTGTTGACTTGCTGCATATTGCTTTTATTATGTTTAACTATGTTCCTTGTATCCCTGCTCTCTACAAGACCTTTATCATAAAGGTATGTTGTATTTTGTCGAAGGCTTTTTCAGCATCTAATGAGATGATCACATGGTTTTTGTTTTTCAGTTTGTTTATATGGTGGATTTTATTGACAGAATTTTGTATGTGGTACCATTCCTGCATCTCTGGGATGAAGCCAACTTAATCATGGTGGATTATTTTTCTGATGGTGGTGTTCATGGTTTCAATTTGCTAGTATTTTATTGAGTATCTTTGCATCAATATTCATGAGTAAGATTGGTCTGTAGTTCTCTTTCTTAGTAATGTCTTTATCTGGTTTGGGTATCAGGGTACCTGTAAACTCATAAAAAGTGTTTGGCAATGTTCTTTCTGTTTCTATTGTGTGGAGTATTGGTATTGGTTCTTCTTTGAAAATCTTGTAGAATTTTGAACTGAAAGCATTTTGTCCCAGGCTTTTATTGGTTGGGAAATTTTTGATAACTGTTTCTATTTCTTTAGCAGTTATAGGTCTATTTAATTTGCATATTTTGTCTTGATTTAATTTTGGTAAGTGATAGTTACCTATAAAATTGTCCATTTCCTTTAAACTTTCCAATTCTTTTGGAGTACAGATTTTCAAAATATGACCTAATGATTCAGGGGATTTCCTCCATGTCTGTAGTTATGCCCCCCCTTTTCATTTCTGATTTGGATATTCTCTCTCTGCCTTTTGGTTAGTTTGGAGATAGTTTTGTCTATTTTGTTGATTTTCTGGAAGAACCAACTCCTTGTCGCATTGATTCTTTGTATTGTTTTCTTTGTTTCTATTTTGATTTCAGCTCTCAATTTGATTATTTCCTGCTGCCTAGTTCTCCTGGGTGACTTTGCTTCTTTTTGTTCTAGAGTTTTCAAATGTTCTGTTAATTCACTAGTGTGGGATTTTCCCAGCTTCTTTATGTAGGCATTTAGTGCTATGAGCGTTCCTCTAAACTCTGCTTTTATTATGTCACATAAATTCTGAGTATGTTGTGTGGTCATTTTCATTGAATTATACGAAGTCTTTAATTTCTTCCTTTATTTCTTCCTTGAAACATTGATGCTTCAGATGAGCATTGTTTAATTTCCATGGGTTTGTGGGCTTTCTAGAATTAATATTGCTTTGAATTCTAACATTAAGCATAATATTCCGATAAGATACACGGAGTTATTCTATTTTGTTATATGTGCTGAGGTTTGCTTTGTTATCTAGTACGTGGTCAATTTTTGAGAATGTTTCCTGAGGTGCTGAGAAAAAGGTATATTCTTTTGTATTGGATGGAATGTTCTATTGAAGTTCATTTGAGTCTTAACATCTGTTAGTTCTCTTATTTCTTTGTTAATTTTCTGTCTGCTAGACCTGTCCAGTGGTGAGAGTGCGGTCTTGAAGTCTCCCACTATTAGTGTGTGGGGTTTAATGTGTGATTTAACCTTTAGATTTGTTTATTTTACATATGATGGGGCCCTTGTATTTGGGGCATAGATGTTAGGTATTGAGATGTCCTCTTGATGGATTTTTCCTGTGACTAATATGAAATGTCCTACATTCTCTCTTTCGATTGATTTTAGTTTGAAGCCTATTTTGTTAGATATTAGGATAGCTAATTAGGATAGCTGATGAGCATGTTTTTAGGTCCATTTTATTGGAGAAATTTTCCCAACCATTTACTCTGAGGCAATGTCTGTCTTTGAGGCTGAAGAGTGTTTCTTGGATGTAGCAGAAAAAAAAAATGGATTCTGTTTTCATATCCAGTCTGCTTGCCTGTGCCTTTTTATAGGTGAGTTGAGTCTATTTATATTAAGGGATATTCATGACTAATGATTGCTAGATTTTGTTGTTTCAGTTTTTGTTGTTGGTGATGTTGTTTTGTGTGTTTTTCCCTTCTTTGGAATTTGCTGCTGTGAGACCATCTATTGCCTGTGTTTTTGTTGACATAGTCAACTTCTTTGGGTTGGAGTTTTCCTTCTAGTACTTTGTGTAGGGCTGGGTTTTGGCTAGGTATTGGTTAAATCTGGTTCTGTCATGGAATATCTTGTTTTGTCCTTCTATGGTGATTGAAAGCTTTGCTGTGTATAGTAGTCTGGGTTGGTATCTGTCATCTCTTAATGTCTGCGTAACACTTGCACAGAACCTTCTGGCTTTCATTTTTCCATTGAGAAGTCATGTGTAATTCTGATACATCTGCCTTTATATGTTACTTGGCCTTTTTCCTTTGCAGCTCTTAATATTCTTTCTTTAGTCTGTATGTTTAGTGTTTTGATTATTATGTGGTGAGGAGACTTTATTTTTTGATCAAGTCTATTTTATTTTCTGTAATCTTGTATCTTCATAGGCATATCTTTCTTTAGAAAAATATTGAGAATGTTTCCTTCTACGATTTTGTTAAATATATGTTCTGTGCTTCTGAGTTGGACTTGTCCTTCTTCTATACCTATTGTTCTTAGTTTTGGCCTTTTAATGGTGTCCCATATTTCCTGGATATTTTGGGTTATGCTTTTGTTACATTTAATGCTTTCTTTGACTGATGAGTCTACTTTCTTTATTGTATCTTCAGCACTTGAGATTCTCTCTTCCATCTCTTATATTCTGATGGTTGTGATTTCAGATCATTGTCTCATGAATTCTGTTTCTATAATTCCCTTAGCTTGTGTTTTCTTTATTGTCTCTACTTTAATCTTGAATAGTTTCTTTCATCTATTTGTTTGCTTTTTCTTGGTTTTTGTTAAGGGGTTTGTTGATGTCCTCCAATATTTATTTGACTTTTCCTCTATTTCTTTGAGGGAACTTTTGATTTCCTCTTTAAGGAACTCAAACATTCTCCTAAAATTATTTTTTAGGTCATCTTCTTCTATTTCATATGTATTTGATTGCTCAAGTCCTGCTATTGTAGGGCTACTAGTTTTTATTTGTGTCATGTTGCTCTTTGTGGTGTTAGGTATGTTCTTTCCTTGTCTACCCATCTTTTCCTCTGATTGGTATAGTTTGGGCTGTCTGTGTCTCTGGTGATCAAACTTCCAGGTACCAGTGTTTCCAAGACTCAGATGGTTGCTCCTCATGGAGTAGTAAGGGTCAAGGTTCAACTCACCCTGTTGGTCACTCCATGTTCCTGGAGGTTGCTCAGTGCTCCCAGAGTGCTCTGCATTACCAGGGGTCATTCAGTCCTGCTCCCACAGAAATTGCTTGCTTGTTGATGTTTCTGCTGAGATTGCTACCTTGGGCCTGCTCCAGCAGAGGTCTCTGGCTCAGGCCTGCTCTGCCTGGTGGAGATCACTGTATTGGACCTGCTCTAGCAGATGCTCCTGGCTCAGGGCTGTTACCTCATAGGTTGCTGATTCAAGCCCATTTAGGCAGAGGTCTCAGGTTCAGGCTTGTGCCTCAGTGGTAGTTCCCTTGTTCCTGCCCCTCTGGAGACTGTTGCCTCAGGTCTGCTCCAATGGAAGTCACTGGCTCAAGTCTGCTCCTGTGTAGGTTGCTGCCTCGAGCCTGTTGAGGTAGCTGGCTCAGACCTGTTTCCACAAATGTTCCTGGCTTGGGCCTGGTCCTACAGAGGACTCTGCTTCAGGCCTACTCCCTCAGAGGTCCCAGACTCATGCCTGGACCTGCAGAGGTCTCTGGCTCCAGTCTACACCCTCAGCAGTTGCTCTTGCTCCTGTGCAGTTCACTGCCTCAGGTTTGCTCTGGCTGAGGTGACTGGCTCAGACCTTTTCCCAGAGATGCCCCTGGCCTGAGCCTGCTCATGCAGAGGACCCTGACTTGGGCCTGGTCCTTCAGAGATCTCTGGATCAGGCCTACTCCCTCGGAGGTCCCAGACTCACACCTGGACCCACAGAGAGCTCTGCCTCCTGCCTACTCCTACAGAGGTCACTCCCTTGTACCTACTTATGTGGATTTCATTGCCTTAAGCCTGCTCTGGCAGAGCTTGCTGGCTCAGACCTGTTTCTGTAGATGTCCCAGGCCTGTGTCTGCTCCCACAGAGGATCCTGGCTTGGACCCAGTTCACAGAGGACTCTGGCTCAGGCCTACTCCCTCAGTGGTTGCTCCCCTCTACCTGCCCTGTGGAGTTTACTACCTCAGAACAACTTGAATTATTAAACACGTGATAATGAGACCTGTGCTACAATATTTAAAATTAGAGCACCTATTGTAGACTATAACTCTCACAAAACCTAGCTTGCTATAGGCTTGACCTAATGCCTAAAAATGCCAAGATGTCTCTGCAGACTGTGCCTGAAATAGTCAGACATGTGTGTGTGTGTATGTGTGTGTGTGTGTGTGTGTGTTGAATATATGTGTGTATGTGTGCAGGGGCCAGAAGATGTCTTCTGTCTTCTGTATCATTCTCCATCTTATTGCTTTGAGATTTGGTATTTAACTTAACATTAAGTTTTCTATTTCAGCTAGGATATCTGGCCAGAGAATTCTCAAGATCCACCTGTCTGTCTGCCGATCAAGGGGTTATTATAGGCCTGTACATCCATGCCTGATTTTTTCATATGGCTGCTGGGGCTTCAAACTCAGGTCCACGTTGTTATATATTGAGTACTTGTATTCTCTGAGCCATCTCTTCAGCCCCTAGAAAAGTGTTTCTTCCTGTTTCTTTTCCACGTTTCCAATTAGCAACATTTCATAGTTAATTTGAAAGGTGAGATGGTATATGATCAGCATACTGTTATGGCACAAAACAGCATACAGAAAAGCTTTTCGTGTGATATTGGTAGATGAAATAGAACCCCTAGATTTTGATGAGACCAAAATTATTCTATTTTCTTTCTTCTACTGGAGATTACCTTGTAGAATATACTTCTTGGAGAAATTTTTGTATCTACTTCAGTAAGTGGTAAGGTTTTTCTGCGCCTAGCATCAATCTGACGACACCACTATATACTGGAAGTGGCCTCCGACACTAACTTTGTTTAGGATCTCAATAGTGAATGCTGACACAATATTCTTGATTGTCTTGATCATCCTTTCCAGAAAGATGGTCTTGAGATCTTTGTTCTATTTCATAAGGTATAAATGATTCTTTGTCTTACTAGCAGATGACCTCATTCTTCTACTGAGCCAGTAGTTTGACCTAAATGTGTACTTTTCATATTTAAGTTTACATTACCATTTTCATGAGCACGGTGTTCAGATATATAAAGATTATATTAGCCTAGGGCATTATGCTTGTCTACTAACTAGTCAGAACTTGGGAGTCTCTTTATAATGACACAGGTGATTGAAGCTACAACACTTTCTGCAGGTTTTGAGTCCAATTCATGAAGTCACAGCGGAATGGATTTTGTCAGTCGGCCCTGGGGGCAGTCTTAAAAACAGATGGTATTGGCTAAACAACTGAAACAACCCTGGATGTGCAGCTGCTCTGCCATTATATTGCATGTGATGGTCTGTGAGCAGAGTATTATGAAGAGAAATGTGTTCATAAGGCCAATGTAACAGCTGAAGCTCATTTGGACTCTGAAATGACCACATTCAGTTACCAGCCCCAGGGTGCCAATCTCACAGTGGATACAGGTTGTAGTAATCTTCACTTCCAAAAAAATATGTGCTCAAAGTAAATCTTGTACACCACTGTGCTAGCTACTTGTCTATTTGAAGAACAAGGATTTTTTTTTTAAAAAAAATGGTGCTTCTCAAATTCTGTTTGTTGACGAGAGAGAGAGAGAGAGAGAGAGAGAGAGAGAGAGAGAGAGAGAGAGCAGATATATCACTGCTGTATTAAGGGTAGAAGCACAAAAGTTCTGTGTACATATATGTATATAAAATCTTAATTCATATTCCTAGTACAGTGCTCTTACAACACCTTAAAGTTCTTGAGTGATAAGAATGCTGTTGTTAGTAAGCTCCTTTCAAGATTTTAGGGAGGACAGAGGGTTTAGAAACTGAACCAATAACTAACAGTCCTTGAACTCATCAATTACACATACCTCATGAAATCTCACTATAACCTCTAAAAATCAAAATCTGTGTAGTCCATAGAGCTTCTGGTTTGGATAACACAAACAGGTGCTAGTAGAGATGCATCCCTGGAGAGAACATAGGATCTCTGTACCTTTCTCCCTGCCCCTTGCCATAGTCAACTTGTAATGGTTCACAAATCCTGGGCTGTACATTTTGTCATAAATAAGTCACAGTGAAGTACATATGTTACATACGTATCTTCTAGCAGTGGTTCTCAACCTACAAGTCACAACCCCTTTAACAAACCTCTATCTCCAAAATATATTAACATTAAAATTCATAACACTAGCAAAATTATAGTTAAAAAGTAGCAGTGAAAATAGTTTTATGGTTGGATGTTGCCACAACATGAGGAACTGTATTACAAAGGGTCACAGAATTGGGAAGGTTGAGAGCTGCTGTCTTATAATAAATTATCGGAAAAAAAAAAGATGAGGGTTCTAAGAGCCAGTGATTTGTAATTAAACTGAACAGAAATAGATAATCTTGGCTCCTGCAGTAAGAGGGCAGATTCGGCCTGATTCTAGGTAGTGTCTTAACTGATTACCTACATGGTGTCCATAGCTGTAAAAAATTTGACTGGTGTAGAAAACTCAAAATTTTCATATCACTAGAATTGTATATAGAAAAAAGACTTTTTCCTTAAGAGCTTATCACGATAATCTAAGTAGGAGGTAGTCATGGTGTGGACAAACACTGAAAATTGGTTTTCATGAAATTTTTTGAGTTAGTCTGTTTTTCTCTCTGTAAATATGCAGGGTAGCTTGTGAAGAAAAGAAGTTTATTTGGGTTTATTGTTCTGGTCTTTATGTTTGTAAGGCCTTATAGAATGATCATTTTCTTAGTTGTAGAACTCTGAGGTGGCCTGGAGAATTGTATGACAATACAAGGAAATCACACAAGGATCTGGGTGTATATGGTCTCTACCAATTCTTTGTTAAATCATCTGAAGTTCAATCATGTGGCGGTCTACCCTAGTTAATTTATCTAATCCTAATCACATTATAAAATCTCAATTCTTAACTAAGTACTATGGTAAAAGCAAACAACCATTCAGAATAAGGCAGATGTTTTATTTTGATCATTTGGGCACTATTAAGCTATCAGTACTTTTGAGTAGAAAATACCAGAAATAAATTGAGAGTTTGAGATGATTAACTCATGGTACTTACAGCAGTGCTGAGAAAGAGACAGTGTGTTGAGACAGAAAATCCAATTAGAGAGTTTTAAAGACATGTGAAAGGTGTCAAGTAGGTCACTGTTGTAGGTCATATGGTTTGGTTCTGGATTATAAGATATTTACACTCCTCCTTCAGTAGAGTACAGAGCACATTCTGGCATGATGAACACTATTCAGAAGAGATGAAGCTTTCAGTTAGGCACCATCTCAATTTTTCCATATTTGATGACAAAAGTCTTGCAATCAACTCTTTTTCCTTGGATTTAAGGTGACTCAATGAGATGGGACCCATAAATGAAACTGATAAACTGATTAAGAGCCTGGTATTAGATAGGTCAGAGATCTAGAGAGAAATCTGATACTATTATTCTCTTAAAGGAACATAGCAATAAAACCACTCCTAATGACATACTGCTGTATCCATAGATCAGAGCCTCACATATCTACCATCAGAGAAGCCTCTTCTTAAAATGGATGGGAGGTAATACAGAAACCCACAAAGAGACAATGTGTATGGTACGAGACTTTGAAACACAATCCTAAATCATCAAAGCTTTTTCTCAAGGCTCAGGAGGCAGAATGATTTTAAGAGCCATAGGTAGTGAAGGACTCCAAGGAAACAGTGACTTCCAGGCACAACAGGAATGATACACATGGAAACTCGCAGACAGCATGCACAGGACCTGCACAGAATTAAGTTAGATGGGGTCCAAACACGAAGAGGAAAATATGGATATGGGTTTTACTCATAACCAAGAAGTTATCTTCAATTTTAGATCCACTGACAAAGGAAAACTAATTTCCTCCATGTGTCACTAGATATATACTACCACATTTCAGGAGAGAGCAAGCAAGAGAACAAGAATGCAAAGTTGAATTGGTAGTGAGGTGGGGAGGATCTGGAAAGAGATGTGGGTGAGGTAAGCTTAATCAAAATACATTGTTTGAAAACATGTAATAAAAAGGTTGCAATTAAAACTATATAAAACTATTTAAAATGTAATTAAAACTATAATTGCTTATATCAAACCTCATAATGTCAACAATTGCTACAATAATAACAATCCAAACAAATCTACTGATAGTTTATGAAGAATCAATACACAAACAAATGCACACACACATGATTACTTGGTAACAAGTATCATTAAAGACTGTCAGAAGTGTATGTTTGTCATCACCTTATACAAAATGCATTTCTAAAATGTCATGTTCCTAGTAACTGTCTGTTTGACCTCAGATTGATGTAATACTTGTTTTATAAATAACTATGGGCAAGGATAATTGTTACAGAATAGCTTATATAATCCTTATTTTATTTGCCTTTAAAACCTCTATGCATAACACTATATAGTCTCAGCCCAGACAGAACTCCAGCATGCAGAGTGTAAGTGAGCACAAAGTCCCACCCATAGCAAAATAGTCACTTGTAGTTGACAGCTGCAGGAAAGAGAGTACATTTTCTTTAATCTTGTGTTGTCTGGTGTATAGACAATATCCATTCAAGGCCACATATTTAAGAGTATTTGTACAGCACAAACAGAACTTGATGTGTTAACAAAAAGTAAAAGAAGAGGAGGAAGAACAGGGAGGAGGAGGCAGCACAAACTTGTGGTTTAGGAAAAGGGGTATGTGTAGAATACTCCCTTTTCAAGTCAAAATCCTACTTCTATTCATATTTCCCCAGATGTCTCTTCTTTTCCTGGCCCTCATACCCTATCCCTATGCTTGCCAATTTTGTTATTAGATGCTTTATCATTTCTATTATAGCTATTTTCATCAATTTCTTAATTTTTTTGGTGTTCCATTTTGTTTTATATTTTTGTTTTTTCAAGACAGAGTTTCTCTGTAGCTTTGGAGCCTGTCTTGAAACTAGCTTTTGTAGAACAGGCTGGCCTTAAGCTCACAGAGATCCACCTGCCTCTGCCTCCTGAGTGCTAGAATTAAAGGAGCCTTGCTTCTTGCTACGTATTCTTCACACAAAGATATCTACACTCCATAGGTCTGCTTCCCATATCTCAGCATATTCCAGTTGGGATTGTGTCTAATTGTTGAATGTTCTTTCACCCAGATATTTCCTAACACTTGTATCCATTAAGGCAAGTCATCAAATGATACATTATCTCAGAACCTAATATGACATTAAGGTCTGAATATCTGTGTTGCCTCAGCATTTATATTCTGGGACTATTATATTTAATGTGATAATATAGGAATATATGCCTTGAGAAAGTGATTCAAACATAAAATTCTTCATCATGAAAAAGGTTAGTGCCTCTATAGTGAGCTCCCCAACCCCTTTCTGAGATGTGAGATCATAGTGTTCACCTTTTCTGAAATATGAAGATACAATATGTTATCCTTGCAGCAGATGTTGAGACATCAAATACAGCAGCACCCAGAAGTATAAGCATTGGATTTCTAATGTTTATAAAGTACTTGATCTCAGGTATTTTGTTACAGCAGTCTGAATGTAGGAAAAATGAGATTAATTTAAAACTTAAGCTTGATCTAGGTACTGATGGTTATCAAAGTAAGATATACTTCAGCTAATGTTGTGGCATTCAAATTTCTCCATTGTTTCTAAAGAACTACCTCCCAAGAGTGCATATTTATATACAGTTCAGTACTCCAGCATATATTTACTCTTTTATTCTAGAAATGTGTTTTTCTGTTGACATTGAATCTCTATTGGATATAGTTTTCTCTAAATCGTTAAGCTACTCTATTTTTGAAATTCAATTATCATATTTGATTATACTTTATTCGCCAAAGAAGAAAACTCCAAATTTAGTAATAAATCAATAACATAAAAAATAAACAACAAGAAAGGATTATAGGTCTACTGTAAATAGAGAATTTAAAAAACGCATCTCTATGAAAAACTGTGGCGGTTTAAAGCATTCGCCATTACAAGATAGCGCAGAGTCCGTTTCAGTTTGGCAGTTAACGGCTCGTCAGCGCTCTCATTCTTGCCCGATCTGCACAGCAACA
>JAQHUG010000075.1:7004679-7015283 GCA_028555095.1 Dicrostonyx torquatus | reverse complement strand
TTATCTATTAACTTATATTTTAATTATACATTATATTTTAAATGTGCTTCACAAACAAATACCTTAATCAAGAGCAGAATTATACATAAAATAAAATTGGCCTTAAATTTGTATCAATAAACCAAGATCCATACCAATGCAAATCTCTATAGCATATTCCCCTTTAAATGTAAACAAACATTTATAGACAATATTTGAAAATATGGGAACAATTCCGTCCAAACTTCTTCCTGCTGTTTATTAGGCAAAGTAATTTTTCAGAGGTGTTCAAGGTGACCTTTCTGTGTGTCTATTCCATCAGATCACACCAGTCTCAAAGCAATCCACAGATTCTCATCCTCTGCAGAAACAAGAGAAGAGCCTCTTTTCCAAAACAACATATCCTTAGACCCAAATTTGGAAGTCATGATAGCTTTATGATATACACGTTGGTTTAGCTTTGCAGCCCATACAATGAAATGTCTCTCTGTACTTAGCTCTTCCACAGTCAAAATTTCAAAGAAAACACAATAATATACACAATCCAGACTCTCTGTGACTTTTCCATTTTCACTTGGCTTATTTTTACTCTATTACTCCTTTAATCTATGACCGTCTGTACTCTGTCTCTTTAGAGACTTTGTTTTAATTTTTTTAAAAAACTATTTACTTCTTTTTATAATTCTCTGTACTCTTTTCTTTCTCTCTCCCAAGCCTACGAACATTTATCCAATACTATGACCCATTTATAAGTCCTTTATGTCTGAATCTGTCCTATTGTAAATCTGTAATTCTTTACTGTCCAGGAGCACTTTTTAAAATGCTAAGCACTTCTTTAAAACTTAAGCTGAGGCATTACTATCATATATATGGTACTACATACTTGCCTGCCCAGTCAAAAACTTAAGCTTCACCATTACTATGGTGTATAAGATACTTCCTGCTTGTTCTTCACTGTCCAAAATGGTGGAAGTCTGTTCACTGCCTCTTCAAGATGTGCACATTACCTCAGTTTTGGACACAGAGAAGGTCTATGTTACCACTAAGCAATCTGCAGCAGTCTACTCACAAACCCCATCTAAATGCTCTGTAGTTGGTCCTCGTGCCTGAAAGAGTTAGAGTTTGTGCTGTCAGGATGTCCCAGAAAAAAAATGCTGCTTTTTCCCTCTTCCACTGAATCAGGAAAGCCTCTTTTAATGGAGCAGTGGCAAGCCACCATCTGAAAAAAAATGCAGCTAAACTTTGTTTTTTTTTATGTATCTAGAGTTACTTTCTAAGGCCTCTCAGGTTTTACATGCATTTGGTCTACTACATTTGTGTGTCAATTCATTGGAGGAAGGTCAGCTTTTTGGTTCCCAGCCACCTGACTGGCTAAGACCTGAAATAAACACACAGAAACTATATTAATTAAAACACAGCTTTACCCTAGCTTCTTTGTTGACTTGCTCTTACGTCTTAATTTAACCCATTTCTATTAATCTGTATATCACCATGAGGTTGTGGCCTACCAACAAAGTTTCATGACATATTCCTCCAGCCTTGGGTCCATGGCATCTCTCTCTCTGCCTTCCTTCTCCCAGAATTCAGTCCAACTTTCTGTGCCTAATTAAGTTCTGCCTTGCTATAGGTCCAAAGTAGTTTCTTTATTCATTAATGGTAATCACAACACATAGAGGGGACTCCCACTTCATTCCTGAATTTTTCTTTAAGAAAAATGGATGATATAAGTAACTAGTGTAGAAATCGCAAAATTTTGTATTTATACCCAATGTACACAAATTCTTTTAGTTCTTATTCATCATTAATAATAGTTTCCATGGTCTTTGTTTTTAATTATTTACTTTGCTCATTTTTTCTAGTTTTACTTTTTAGAATTCTTGTGTTATATTGTGGTAACTAAATTGAAGTTCTCTAGTAACTAATGACATTATATATTTTAATGATAAGCACATTCATTTTTATATTATCTCTAGTATAAACACATTGTTTATCCATTTTAATCTGGTTATGGATATTTTGGTCATCTGTATACAATATGTATACAAAACCAAAAATGCATGTGTATGTATGTGATCTTTATTTTTCTGCTAAGGGCTTGTATGTATCTCTGTGTTCTATGAAAATTAATTTATAAATTAATGTCAAAGGGACTTCTGTTTTCCTATAGTCAATTTACTGTTTAAAGTTTTATACACAGAACTTGTTGCAATATTTTTAGAGGATGAACGTCCATGCTTAATATTTCTCTATGATCTTTATGTGAATTAGAACCAGTTACAGAAAAATTTCCTTTAAGCATTTAACTACTTTAGCAATTTCATGAGAATTGGTTGTTTGATTGTGTGTGTGTATGTTTGTGTGTGTGTTTCTCAACTTTATGTAGTATACTAGTGAACTATGTGTCTGTCTAGCAACAACAAACTATCTGGATTAATATAGACTTACTGTAAGTCTATTTATTAAGTAATGGAGCTCCCTGTCCTTTCAACATTTTTTAAAGTTAGTCTACTATAGAGTGATAACAAACCCTGACAATGAAAATAAAAAGATTAACAGGAAGGAAATTGTTCATTATCATATAATTTAGTATGTATATTTTAGATACCCAGAGAATAAATATTTCCCAAATATTTGGCTTTGAGTTTTAATTTATGAACCATCACCAATCACAAGGGACATAACAAGACAAAGGAAAATGACTTTAAGTCACAATCAACAATTTTTTTTAAAAATAAGTGGTATTAAACTACTTGTAATGTCACGAATTCTCTTTTAGAAGAAGACTTTTTTGGGTCCTTTTTGTGTATTACTATTGCTATCTAAATAAAAATGTACTCTTTCTTCAACTGAGAAACGCTTACTTTAAGTAAATGTTAGTCAGGATATCAAATCAAGTCTTCTACAGGATGTAAACTTATAACATGAAACTAAAAGAGTAATTTTATATCTTACCTTCCTAATTTAGTGCTTCAATTAGCAAAATCACACACATAGTCACTTTGCTCAAAATAAAGTTTGTTAAGAAATTTGTCTTGTCTGAAGATCTTAGAAAAAAATTAATCCAAAAAAGAATAAACAGAGTTTTGGTGGTCTGTGACTTATTGTTGGATCTAAAAAAATCTTGTTAAAGCATCAATGAAATTACATATAACATAAGAAATAAACTCCAAAAGCACTACTTTGAATATCTTATAATTTTAAATGGAATGCTCTCAATGAGATCGTGATGTGAATACTAAGTCCAAAACTGATGATGCTGGTATGTGCATTTATTGAACGTTTTGGACTGGAAGCCTCTCTTTAGGAAATTGTTCTCTTGAGGAGGGCATCTAAAGGCTGTAGTCTGTGCCCACTTCTGATTACAATTCTGCTTCCTGGTCTGTCAAAAAATGACAGAAAACTGAGCTGCTTGAAAAAGCCTTATCTGCATTGAAGAACTGCATTTTGAGAAATGATAAGTCAAAATAGTTCCCCATTTACCTATTTTTGTGATGTATTTGATCACAGCACTACTAACAAGTATAAGAGTGAAACACCAGTCACAGAAGAATGATTAATACTTTTCTGAAATCTGTAAATGTGAAAAGAATTGAAGCTATGCATAAGTTATTTTCATATTAGTAAAAGTTAATCAAAAATGGGATTATTAAATAACTGAATCACACTGAGTAGGAATAAGATACATTTATATATGTACTTGTCATAATAAGTGAACATAACCAGGCAAGAAACTATAAACACTGGCTTATTATATTTATATATGTTTCAAAAAAGGCAAAATGAGCCATAATGGTCAGAAATGCATGAGGTAACAAAATGTGAAAAAGATATTATCATCCTTTCTATAAAAAGAAATATATAGTCATCTTTAGGGGTAAGGATAGGTGCTGAAAATTCTGACAATTGTTTATTTTTATTTGAGTAATGACTAACTCAGGAAGCTACTGGTGATTATCTTAAAGTATAAAGGCCTCAAACAATATAAAATAACATGGGGGTAAGTCTAACCAAGCATGTGAAATACCTGTATGACAAGAAATTTAAAGTCTTTGAAGAAAGAAATTAGAGAAGGTATCAAAAGATGGACAGACGTTCCATACTCATGTATAGTGGTATATTATTTGTGTTTTAATAAATAAAGTTTGTCTGAATATCAGAGCAATGCAGCCAGACTAGTTAGTCATACAGTCCAGGCAGTGGTGGCACAAATCTTTAATCCAAGCAGTTACACTATTTAGCCATAGAGGCTGGGTGGTGGTAGTGCCTATCTTTAATCCCAGCAGCCACTCTAGTTAGCCATAGTGGTTTGGGGATGCTTGCCTTTAATCCTAACACTAGAGAGGAAGATAGAACAAGAGGAGACAGGTCTCAGTTCAGTCTCAATCTGAGGATTCCTGGAGGCAGGATTGCCCATTTGGGACTGGTTGCTTTGCCTATCTGATCTTCAGGTTGAACCCCAATATCTGTTTCTGCATGTTTATTATTCACACTATACTCATGGATGGGCAGGATTAACATAGAAAAAAATGACTGCCTTTCCAAAAGTAATCTACAGATTCAACACAATCCCCATCAAAATTCCAACACAATTCTTTACAGTGTTTAGATAGCTAAAACAAACCTGTACAATGAAACAATTGCCAGAGGTATCACCATGCTTGATATCAAGCTCTACTGCAGAGATATAGTAATAAAAATCATATGGTATTGGCATTAAAACAGATACGTGGATCAGTGGGATCAAATCAATGACCTGAACATAAATCCATACACCCATGGACACTGAATTTTTGTCAAAGAAGTTAAAATTATACAATGGAAAAAAGAAACCATCCAACAAATGGTGCTGTCATAACTGGGCATTTACACGATTTAGTATTAATCAGCTGTTAAAATCGGTGACATCATTGTCGACCTCCAGCCTTGATGGGTTTGTATGTTCCAGTGTAGGAGCATGTGGATTAGAAATGTTAGGCAGAAAATACAGATACACAAAAAGCATAGACAAAGGCACAGGGTAGAGTCAGGAGGAAAACCCAGTGAGTACTATATCTGCCTGTGTCTATTTCTCATGAGCTTTAAATACCCTAATCTAAAGAGAAGGGAGAAGACAAAATATTTCTTTACCAAGATGCAGGGAACAAGTAACCACACCCTAGGTCAAAATATTCTGTTAGTAGCCACACCCTGGGTAAAACCTGCTGTGAATAACATTGAAGGAGCAAGAATAGGCCTGAACTTTCTGACCTTTTGTCAAGGTGGAACAAATCCACATCCGAGGACTTCCATACATCAGGAAATTTGAAGACCAATAGATGGAACTAGAAAAAATCATCCTGAGTGAGGTAACCCAGACCCAGAAAGACAAACGTGGTATGTACTCACTTCTAAGTGGATGTTAACTATAAAGTAAAGGATAACCATGATGCAATCTACAGGCACAGAGAGACTAGTAACAAGGATAGCCCAAGTCGTGGGTTCACATCAATCTCTCATGAAAAGAGAAATAGAGGAGTTCCCCTGGGTGGACTGGGGACAGCCAGGGATTGGAACTTGAGGAATTGGTTTGGGTGATCTGTGGAAGAAGAGAGTACTGAAAGGGATGGCTGGAAGAAGTTGCATTTTGGGGTCAGGTAGCAATCTAATGCAAAGAAAACTCCCAGCACTCTTCAAGGATAACCCTAACTAAGATTCCTAGTAATAGTGGATAGGTAGCATGAAATGGCCAACTCTTGTGACCAAATAATAATATACTCCAATTTTCATCAGAGACATTTATACAGTAACTGATGGAAACAGATGCAGAGACCCACAGCCAAACATTGGGCAAAGCACAGGGAATCCTCCTGAAGAGAGGAGAAAACAATGTAGAAGCCATAGTGGTAAAACACATCACAGGAAAACCAACAGAAGCAACTAACCTGGCTACAAGGAACTCACAGGGTCTGAACCAACAACTAGGGACCCTGCGTGGAACTGATCTAAGCCCTCTATATATGTGATAGTTGTGTAGTTTAGACTATTTGTGGGACTCCTAACAATGGAGCAGAGACAGTTCCTAATGCTTTAACTCACTCTTGGAACTTTATTCCTCATACTTTCTTGGTGTAAATACACGGGTAGGTGCTTAGTTTTACATCAATATACAATGATTTGTAGATGCACATGGGGGGCCTGCAACATTCTGAACCGAAACAGAGGAGGAGTTGGTTGGGGGGGATGACAGAAAAGATACAGGCAGAGGGAGGAGAAACTGTGGTTGCAATGTAAATAAATAATTAAATAAATTAAAAAAAAACAACTAAAAATTAAAATAGAAACTATCAGTTCCATGAACTAGTGAGTATTGTTTAGGATTAATAAAAACTAGTCCTGTATCTCTTTTAGGGTATCTTTACAGTTTAGGATCTTGCATTGAGTATTCAATGAATGTTTTGAAACAAGAAACAGAACAAATGAATGAACTCAGTAAACATTCTTTCTGTGTCCAACCTTTCCTCAGACACCATTGTCTATGAGCTGTGCTTAAAGAGCAAGGAGTCTTATCTGAGAGCAGTAGGAATCGCTGCAATGAACAAATGACAGGAAACTCACAACTCCATTTCTTTTTTACTTCTCTTATCCAAGGTCAAGATCTATTTGATAAACTTTATTTTTCTCTATAATAAATTAATATTGAGAAAAATTGTTTTCTTCTAGTAGTATCAGCATTGATACTCTAGACTTACAGACATGATAACCTTATTTTTATTTTGCTTCCTTTATGTTAGCTTATTAATTTTCTTTTTCTTCACATTTTTATTTCTTTTTTATCATTTTACATAGCAAACCCAGTCCCCCCTCCTTCCCTTTCTCCAACCCAACAACCTCTTGCCCATTGCACCCCCACATCCACTCCTCAGAGGAGAAAGGCCTCACTTGGGAAGTCAATGAAGTCAGGCATATCAAGTTGAGGAATGACCAAGCCCCTCTGTCTGTATCAAGGCTGAACAAGGTATCCCTCCATAGGTAATGGGCTCCAAAAAGTCAGTTCATGCACTAAAAATAAGTCCTATTCCCATTGACAGCTCCCCCTCCAAACAGATCAAGCTACAGAGCTGTCAACAACATTCAGAGGGCCTTGTTCAGTCCTATGCAGATTCCCCAGCTGTCAGTCCAGAATCGTTGAGCTCCCACAAGCTCTGGTCAGCTGTCTCCGTGGCTTCTCCATCATGATCTTGAGCCCCCTTAGTCATATGATCCCCCTTCCCTCTCTTCAACTAAGCTCCAGAAGCTCAGCCAGTGCTTTGCTAAGGATCACTGCATGTGCTTCCATCAATTACTTGGTGTAGGTTCTGTGATAACATTTAGGGTAGTCACTAATCTGATTATTGGGGAAGGCCAGTTCAGGCAACCTCTCCATTATTGCTAAGAATCTTAGCTGAGATCGTCTTTGTGGATTCTTGGGAGTTTCCCTAGTTCCAGAGTTCGCCAAAACCCAGTAATGGCTCCCTCTGTCAGAATCTCTCTTTCCTTTACTCAGGTGTAAAAATCAATTGCATATTGAAATTTCATTTTCTCTTTAGGGGCCTCTATCATTTTCATACATTTATTTTTAAGGTCATTTTCTTCTTCTTCTGCCTTGGCATGTTCAGGTCTTGCTGTTGTAGAATCATTAGTTTCTGGTGTTGCCATATTGGTCTTTATGTTGTCAAATGTATTGTTACACTACCATCTACCCATGTCTTCCTCCAACTGTTGCAGGTAGAGCCTGTGTCTCGGGGGGTCTCTCTTCCTCCAATCAGTGCTGGTGGGGCCTGTTGTTGTGGTTGTTCCTTTCTCCAGTTGCAGGGCAGCCTGTGGCTCTGTTTTTTGCTAAAGCAGCTAAGAGGCTGCTGTTGCATGGTCACTGGCCTGCGATAGGTGGGGGGTCGCAAATCTTATTTTTATAAGAATTATTGCCTATTATGTCACTGTAGGTGCATTCCTGTTATTCACAAATGGTTTTGCTAAATAATAATAATAAATGAAGATCACTAGGAAATGAATCCACCTGTGTATTTAAAAGATAAGTAGGTTATCCTCTTAGTTAAAACCTACCATTCTACACCTTTCTAAATTGCTAGATGTTTACTTTCCAATGAAAATATCTTACTAAAAATAAATCAAAAAATTGTCAGTAGAGTAGCGCCTATAAATTACATAAGATTTACTATCTCATCTTCTCCTTCCTTAAAGTGTTACCAACATCATCTCTAAAATAACAGTTTGGAGGTAGATAATCTCATACCTTTAAGGTCAAGTGTGCTAAATGTCACCGTAGACAATAAAATAGACAAGTGAAAATAAAAGTATCCACCTAATAACATCTTAATGTATTTTTAAAATAGTTTATTCACACATGATGTTCTCATATTTATCTTAAATTTTGAAACTGAAAGTTACAGAGAAAAAAGCAAATGCTTCAAAATGTACATACATTTCAGTGAGCAATGTTTCTCATAAAACAATCATCAATAAAACAAACATTATGAAAAAGCAATGTATTAACAGTGCTTTAGAACTCTATTTAGAGAAATGTTGTCTATGATATTACACAGAAAGCAAAAACTGACTTTGTAGTGGCATTTCACTTGTATTTTAATAAATAAAACTTGCCTGTATATCAGAAAAGTAAAACAGCCACACTGGCCACCTTTATAGACCTGGCAGAAATAATACACACCTTTAATCCTGGCAGTCACACTAGGTTGCCATAGAAACCAGGGGTAATTGTGCATGCCTTTACTCCTATAACTAGAGTGAATTATAAAATGGGAGGAGAAAGCTGAGATTCCTGGAGGTCAGGTGGCTATATTTCTACTGATATTGAGGTAAGAGTCAGTGGCTGGCTGCTTTGCTTTTTTGCCCTTCAGGTTGAAACTTAGTTTCTTAGTTTTTTTTGTTTTAAATCATGTATCATTTGGTACCCAAATTTTGGGGCATGAATTTATGAAAAAGCCATTTGCCTGAGGCTTTTTAGCCACCAGCCCAGCCAAAGATGAGATAAGAAACAAAGAGGCTTGTGTTACTTGTAAACTCTTTGGCCTATTAGCTCAGGCTTACTATTAACTAGCTTTTGTTACTTAAATTAGCACTTAATTCTTGTCTATGTTTAACCACATGGCTTGGTATCTTTTCTCTGTACAGCATTTTCATCTTGCTTCCTCTGTATCTGGATGATGACTGCAGACTTTGCCTTTCCCATTCCCAGAATTCCCTTAGTTTGGTTGTCCTGCCTATACGTCCTGTCTGGTTGCTGGCCAATCAGTTTTTTTTATTAAACCAATACAAGTAACAAATTTTACAGGGTACAAGATCATTAGCTCACAGCATGACATAATTCTTCTCTATTAAATGTGAAAATTAAGTAATTATATATAAGTATGCTTTCCTAAAATCAACCTGTCAAATACATTAATCTTACTAGGTAAATGGAGGGCAAAACAACATTTTCACTTATTATCTAAGTTATATTTGCTCTGAATCTTTGGTATACTCCTTAAGTAAGATTTTGTAAGCTGTTCTTTTTTTGGATTGCTATTTTTAAAGACATGACTTCTATGTGTAACATTTCTGACTGTCCTAGAACTAACTTTGTGGACCAGACCGGCCTCAAACTCACTGATATCTGCCTGCCTCTGCTTCCCAAGTGCTGGGATAAAAGGTGTGTACCACCACTGTAATGATTCATGTTATAAGTGCTTAGACTGAACTTAACCTTAGCAATGCCTCTAATACAAGGGCAGAATCTCTGACAAATCATTTCTCTGAGCCTTAATTTCCATATTTGTCCTTCAGTGGCCCTTTAAAAATTGTTTTCATGGACTGATAGATTCTTTAGTGTCACACATTCTAGGATCAAAAGCACATTTTCTTATAGATATGGAAAAACCTTAGTTCTACGTAGAATTATCTTTCAACTCTTTTTTGTTTTCCATTTGTCTCTACTTGTCCACTGTAAACTATAGATCAAATAATCAAAGTTGATTCAAAGCTAATAGCAACAATAGTCAATTCATATATCACAGTAGTCAAAAATTTTACTTCAAAGATATGCTGTTCAGCAATCTTGTATTTCAAAATGTAACAATATATTCAGCAACAGGTTTATCATTGTTAAACATGTGTGTCTACTAGAGTTTTAATGTTTCTTGTTGGTCTGTAGAAAAGTCATCTTAATTACATCTTGTATCCTTGAAAAGAATCTATTAGCTGTGCATGGCACCTCATATATTCTCCTCACATGGTATTTCCATTTCTCCTTGAGTTCTGAATCCAGTTTAAGCCATATATTAAATGAAACACTTTAGTGGTCACCATGTACTATTATATATTTTTGATTTGGTCAAATGTTACAGTGATTCTGTAAAGGGACTTTTGGTGGTTTGAATGAGAATGGCCTCCAAAGGCTCCTGTGTTTGAATGCTTGGTCTCCGACTCTTTGACAAGGATTAAGTAGTGTAGGTTTGTGGGAGATGTATTGCTGGCAGTGGACTTCAGGCTTTTAAATGTCTGTGCTACAAAACTTAAGTCTAAATGGATTAAAGACCTCAATATAATTCCAACCACACTGAACCTCATAGAAGAGAAAGTGGGAAGTAGCC
>JAQHUG010000075.1:6984887-6996933 GCA_028555095.1 Dicrostonyx torquatus | reverse complement strand
CATCAAAAGAACAAATAATCCAATAAAAAATGTAGTACAGACCTAAACAGAGAACTCACAGCAGAGAAGTCCAAAATGGCTGAAAGACATTTAAGGAAATGTTCAATATCCTTAGTCATCAGAGAAATGCAAATCAAAATAGCTCTGAGATTCTGTATTACACCTATAAGAATGGTCAAGATCAAAAACAATGATGACAACTTATACTTGAGACGTTATGGCGTAAAGGGAACACTCCTGCATTGCTGGTGGGAATACAAGCTGAATGCCAGTGTGGTGATTTCTCAGGAAATTAGGAAACAAGCTTCCTCAAAATCCAGTAATACCTCTTTGGGGTCTATATCCAAAAGATGCTCAATCGTGCCACAAGGACATGTGCTCAACTATGTTCATAGCAGCATTGTTTGTAATAGCCAGAACCTGGAAACAACCTAAATGCCCCTCGACCAAATAATGGATAAGAAAATTGTGGATATAATAATGGATATAATAATGGAATAATGGATAAGAAATTTACACAATGGAGTACTACACAGCAGAAAAACAAAACAAAACAAAAAACCGTCAACTTGAATTTTGCAGGCAAATGGAAGGAGCTAGAAAACACCATACTGAGTGAGGTAACTGAGACCGAGAAAGACCATTATCACATGTATGCATTCATAACTGGGTTTTAAACATAAAGCAAAGAAAACCAGCCTACAAATCACAATCCCAGAGAACCCAGACAATGAGGACACTAAGAGAGACTTACATAGATCTAATCTACATGGGAAGTAGAAAAGGACAAGATCTCCTGAGTAAATTGGAAGCATAGGGACCTTGCGGGGGGATGGTTGAAGTGGGAGGGGAGAGGCAGGGAGGGGTGCAGAGAAAAATGTAGAACTCAATAAAAATCAATAAAAAAGTAAAGTTAAAAAAAAAACAGGAGCAGTTAGAACGTTTCACAGATAAACTTACATATATTTCAACCTCCGTATTTTCTTAGATTTTTGTGCATCGTAAAAGTTCCAGATGCCACCACAACCAGGACAGGCTCCAAAGCTACAGAGATACCCTGTCTTGAAAAACAAAAACCAAACAAACAAAAAAGTTCCAGATACATTGGGTCCTTTTGTATTTTTTCTCTAGATGTGCCATAAGCAAGAATCATTGAGAAGCCATATCCAGAATCTATTAATGTCTTCCTTTCCTTAATTTGAGTGTGTAATTAATAAGAAAAAATTCAAATTTCCCACAAAAGGAACATTGGAATAGTTTATAGTTTATATTGTGTACATGGAAGTAAATGTATCAGAGTGAAGAAAAAAAAAGTTAATAAGCAGGATGCTGAATAGATGAATCAGTACTTAAGAACACTTGTTGGGAACAAAACCACAGAGGACATGGGTTCAATTTCCTGTACCCACATGGTGGTTCATCATGAATAACTCCAGTTCCAGGTTATCTGTCTCCCTCTTCTGACCTCCATAGGCACCAAGCATGCATGTGATGCACTTACATATGTTCAAACTGAACATATATGCACATAAAATAAAAAATTAACCTTAAAAATATTTAGTGACAGTTATTTGTAATGGAGACCCTAGAGAAAAGTAATTTTGCATTATCTGCCATACACAAATTATTTAAGTCTATAGTAGTTTCATATTTACTAAAAGAACTAAATGAATGTTGTTTCTTCTACAGATTTTAATAAGCTTAGATTGGGGATTTACATTTATTAATTAATTAAATTACTTTGCATATATATAAAAGAATTTCCATATGAATTTTTCTAACATCTTTAGAGTTACTCATCTACCCTCCCATCCCCTCCTCTGCTTTATTGATTTTTAACTGTTACTTTTAGATTTTGAATGAAATGAAAATATCAGGTAAATAAAATCAGTGCTAAAAATGTATTTTCTTGACAAAAGAGGAACTCCCCCAAATTAATATGCTTGTTACACTGGAAATAATCATTTTAACTTCAATATCTAACATACAAGGGACAATTTTGATTAGCTAATAGGCTGGCAAAACCCAAGCAAATTTATTACAATGTATATAATCTCTATACACATAAGCAAACATAAACATACATAAAACATATGCAGATAAACATACATAAAAGTCATTTTAAGAAATTTAAATATTTTAGTTAGATTTCTCTCATTATTTGTCAGTTAAATTTAAATAAAATATATTACATAAATAAAATATAATTACATTTTAAGGGACTTATTCCTGGAGAGGACAAATTCTCTCTCTGTTTCTTTCTCTCTGCAGTCATTAATTTCTTGTAGGTTTTTATCTAGAAGTGGGGTTCTGTGACATTTCCCCTACCCACATTAGCATGTCAATTGTTGTCATCGTTTAAGCCTTGTATAAGTAGCCATAATGTAAAAATTTCACGGATGTAGCTTTCTTGTCAGATCTAGAGGTTCACATCTTGCTTTTTGGTTCTCTGACTATTACAGTCTATCCATCCTTAACTTCAGTGTTCCTTTAGCTTTAGATGGAGGAGTTGTTTTATGTATCTGTCAATTGAGTCTAGGAATCGCATAATCAGTTCTCAGCAACTTAATCAGCTGTGGCTTCTATTGGGGCTGCCAACTATTACAAAGAGAATGTGATGAAGGGTGTGAGCTACATGTGCATGTGGGTGTAGAGTAATTATTTAGAATGCAGCTAGGACTTGTACTGGTTTAGTAAGTCAGTGGTATGTTTTCCTTTAAGATCCTTGACCTGACTATCCTTGAGTATGTGGCTAAGATTTTGGTACCAAGCATGATTTCCCTCTTGTTCAGTGAGCTTTAGTCTATTTAAACCTCTATTGGTTACCACCAAGATATAAGTGCCACTATTGCTCCTTTAGAGATAACTTGCCATGCTGGGGGCATTGTTGTGGTTCATTGGTTTTACAGCTAAGTTTGACTACTGATTGCTTCTCACATTTGACAGCTAACAAATAGCACCTTCTGGTATTATGAAAGCTAATCTCCAGCGTAGCAGATTTCAAGATAAACCCACCTCAATTCCTCAAATTCCTATGTCTGAAGACTGTGATGAACATAGCAATAAGGATTTGTCCCTAATTTATGGGAGGCCCCCAAAGGCAGTAACAGTAGCCTATCTTGTTTAAGGAGGCTCCTGGACTTTTCCTGATCGGATTATTTTCTCCGTAGCTCTAAGCAATTCTTATTACTAAATGTTTGAATTGTTGAATACAAAGTAGAAAATTTGTACCTTAAATAAGTAGTACGTGACCTAAGAATGATTTGTTTTAAAGTGCAATAAAAGCAAAAAAGTAAAAAGGCTTGCTCTGCAGACTTAAAATCTGATGCCTACATTTTAAGAGCTTATTAGCTGAAAAAGGGAGATACCCTTATGACTGGAAATTTCTTTTTTAATGTGTTTTGAAATACTTAACTAAAAGTCAGACTTATGCTTTGGAGACCTATCTGGGCCTAAAACCTTTTAATATGACTTGTTTTTAATCAGACTTATGAGGTTATCTATGTTCACTAAACTCGTGACTTCTTAAATCATTTTTTCTGTTTTGTAGGATTAACACCAAAGAAAATAATACAAGGATATGAGAGATCGTTAGGTTGTATATGATCTGGCAAAGCAAGGAGGCCTCCAGCCACACAACACTATAAAATCTCTTTTGACCTAAATAACTAGAATGAGTTTTTATACCACAGATTTCACTAAAGCATGCTTTTATACTCCTGCATTTATATCAGAAAAGGGAGGATGTGGAGTCATTCAAATCTGAGAACTGTACAAGAGAAAAACAGCAGAAGAGAAAGTTCTTAGACAAAAGAAAATATCAAGGTTAAAATCAGGTATAGAGATAAACATGAATATGTATATGTATATATATACATTCATGTATGCCCACACATATGTAATATATGTTATTTATGAGTTGTGCATATACATGTATATATGTGCATATATACATACATATACATATGTGTGTCTTACCAAGTTCACTTTGATGCTTGAAAGTTCCTAAGATGGTCCCCATAAGGCCTGTGCCTCTCAATTTCTTTTCAAAAGGACAAAGCTTATAGTAGAGATTTCGCTTAAATTTTCCAGGAGTGAAAACTTGGGATGGATATTTGAAAGAATGGTAGTAAATATGCATGCTTTTGATATTTTTACCCAGATAAAACTTTGGCTTTGTTGTTTTACAACACTGACATTGTGAATCACTTGTCTGTGAGGTCTAGAATATAAAAACAAAACCAATCGAACAAACTAAAGAAGAACCTACATTTTTCTCTTGAGATACTTTATCTTTGTGCACATCTGTAGAAAGGAAATAGTGCTTTCAACTTCTCAGCCTTTAAACTGCTGAGAGTTAGCTCATGTGTGTCTGTCTTCCAATCTCTCAAGACCCCTCCTCTGAAAATTTCATAGTCTCTGACTACCTTCCTTTAAAGATTGAAATAGCTCTTAGCCTCCCAAATCTCTGGTCTTAACACAAATAGTGTTTCTTCTTGATTACTCAAATCTCAGCTTCCCAGTGTAATTCCGACTGTCACCAGCCATTGTGCACTCACTAATTTGTTGGACATTTTTCCACTCTGTTATGAAACCCTAATAGCCAACTCAAGGTTTTTACAGCACTCACTAGTCTTTGGAAACTTCCAAAGACTTGGAGTAGTCACAAGGTTTTCCCAGTCTCATAGAAACAGACAGAATCCTCTGCTTTACCAAAGGTGAAAGAGGTGAAAACTAGGGTCCCAAGAAGTTCTCTACCAGAATGAGATTCAACTCTAGCAGGGTATGAGGTCACATATGAGATCTGCTTCTTTTCTTTAGGATTTATACTTATCCCACTGGAAGCTGACAAGCTTTGACCCAATAAGAGCAAGGTCCAATCTGCATAATGCAGATTTCTCCATAAAAACAACTTTGTTTCATGAAAACCACAAAGCAAAAATAAGCACAGTCAAGCCATAAAAGAGTGTAGAGAAAGTTTTATTACCTGTGAGCTGACTAGATCACAGAAGTCATTTCCAAAACAAGACTTTTCTTAAACAAAGGAAGCATGAGGACTTTATTCCAAGAGTTCATATACATAAGTATAGGGTGATTGATCATTTCTAATCAGGATTGGTTGAGGAACAGAGTCATGAGAATGCTCTGTTTAAGGTCATGGAGTACATGTTTAATAAAGCTATGGACAAGAATGCCACTAGGTATCATTAGCCTGAATTTTAAAGTTATAGCTGAAAACAAAGCAAAAAAACAATTTAAAGGTCATTAAAATAAGAGGAAGGCTTGTTTAGTAGCTCACATGTGAAGAAGGCTGGCCGTGAATTGCAGAAATCCTCATGTTTCTGCCTCATCAGTGCCGGGATTCTAGATATATGCCGCTCTGCCTGGTTTAGTTTTAAAGATGGTGTTAATTGATTTTATTTGTGATTTTAAGATCATTCTGTAGTTCCAACAATAACAAAAACAAGATTAAGAAGATAGTGCCTCACCACATAAGTTAATTATAAGGTATACTGAAAGCAAAGGAAATGACATATACAAAAATAGAAGTGAGGCAAAGATGTAGTCTAATTGGTTTAGCTTAAGTCTGTCATATTTGGGTGTGACATATACAGCTGACTGCTTTTTATTGACTGAACCTTAGCTACTTGTTTTAGGAATATGTTATGTTCTATTTGCAAAACAATTTTGTTTGCAGCTTATTAGGTAGGGATAAACTTTTCAGTATGATTTAAGATGCATGAAAGCAGCTTTTGGTCAAATATAACGTACATGATTGTATGTTAGAATTATTTAATTTCTAAAGTATTACAAAACTAAGACAAGTCCATACCTAAACATTTACACTATCCTTCCAAGGGACGTCTGGCTTAGTTGATTAGTGCCCTAATCACTAGGTATCTAGGTTACTTATTGTAATTTAGGATTTTTGACTTAAATTTTTATAGACTGGCAAAAATAGAACTCGTTTAAAACTTTTTAGAGTTAGTGAACTAGTAAGTGTTCCCTTTTGTCCACTTAACTGCCCTAGTACTGCATTAAGACTTTTGTTTTAATTTTAATAGCTACTTAAAAGCCATCTACTATCCATGGTTACCTGCACAACATCCATTCAGATAAAGTCAATCAACATTGCAGAATGGCTATGGGATGGACTCATGAGACTGCAACTTCTAGCTATTGTCAGATGAATATTGCTAAGGGCAGCAAAAATATTTTTCTTCTGATGTGGCTGCTAGCACATTGCAGGCAGCACTAATCCATCCCAGTGGGTGATTTTAAAATAGGAAATGAAGGTGAGAGAGAAATATGTGGTTGGAGATCCAGGAGAAATTGGAGTCAGGGATCTAGATGTAGCGAAGCCATATTGTATACCATACTACTCAACCTTCCTAAGGCTGTGATGCTTTAAGAAAGTTCCTCACATTATGGTGACAACAAACCATAATATTATTTTCATTGCCTACCTCATAATTACAGTTTTGCTACTATTGTGAATTATAAGGTAAATATGTTATGCATGATATTTGATATGTTACCCCTGTAGAAAGATCATTCAACCAACCCCAAAAGGAATCGTGACCCACAGGTTGAGAACCATTACTATATGAACTTGTCAAAGAAGAAATAAGGTATTCTTTACAAAAATAATCCTTGATCTCAGCCTTTTTCCTTTTTCAAAAGGTTTTCTTATGTAGTGGTTTTGTTAGCATCCCTTGAGCTAAAACTGAGAGAGCAAATTCCTCAAGACTTCTCTCACCTTATTTTAATCCTGTAGCAGGGAACTTAATGGAGAAAGTGGGAAATATTCTTAACCACAGCAAGAATGAATGACCTGGGTCATTCTCATGCTTAGTAGCTGAACATTTCTGGTCATCAGAAAGCCAGTTCCTTGTGGTTTACATAGAACGCACCAACTGTTTCTCCTATGTGCATTTATAGGTTGAATCAGCCACCTTCTCTTAGGAAAAAACAGCTTCCCATTCTGTGATTTTAATCTAACCCACCAGACTGACTGGTTTTCAGGAATAACCTTCTCTGAGTCTGGAGCACTCACAGCCATCTGGGATTGTTCTATAGTGAGCTGTGAATTCAACATCAACTCCTACATGATCTTCCACACTGCTACACTTAAGACTGAAGATACTGTTCCTAAATTACTCTAATGAAGACTTTAGTGAAAGCTCCTGAGGAAACTAATGATACCAACATTCACCATGAAACAATGTCTTTGCCTTAGAGTCTAATTTCTGAATTGTTTCTGGGTTTGGGCCTTCACACAAATTGGCTATTTTCTTGGTACCCACATATCTTCCTGATACTTTCTGTTGTCCCTGCATAATTTTCCCTTTAGTATCTCGAAGGCTGGTGAGAATTCTCTGATAGACTGAAATCTGAGCTTGGTATAGCATCCAGGTGCTCTTTAAAAAAAAAGATGTGATATTAAGTATTGTAATTAACACACTGTATTAGAATCAGTGTGTAGGCAGACGGCAGCTAAGAAGGGTACACCGATGAAAGAAAGGTAGCAAAGGTGAAACCTTTAGGATAGTCTAAGTTCTCTTCCTTTTAGTCCTAGTCCTTGGTCCACACGCTGTGTAGAACTTTTTCTTGACCTACACACTGCATGAACAGTAGGACTGAAAGTATGCCATTGGAATGTTAGGTTTTTACCTCTTATTAGGGATCAGGTAACAGAGTTATACATCTTCTGTTGTTTAGAATGTCCAGCAAGTTTTGGGGCCTGGAATCTTTGATAATGTTCTAATCTTTCCATTCACCTAAATCATCTTATAGAAAGGCACTCTTTTCTATTCCCCAAAATAAGTCTTTTATCATTATTTTTTTGTTTTTTTTTTCCTTTGGTTTTTCGAGACAGGGTTTCTCTGTGGCTTTGGATGTGTAGTACTAGAATGAAGGTGTCATTTGCCTGCATCCTAGATACACAACTGTGCATCTTCAAAATGAGGTCAAAGGATGCTTGTAAAATGAGGTATCTCAAAGTCTGGGAATTAGTTGCTTTATACAATATGTATTACAGATAAACAGTAACTCACAGGTTAGATAATTTGCTTTTCTCTTATCAGCTTGTGTTCCCTTCTGCATCCAATGAACAACCTGTCTGAGAATTGGCTGCATCTGTTAATTTAACTAGTAGCTTTTACTTGTAATACCACAGTGCACTATGACAGTTGCTCTATACCATGGGTGACCATGAACTAGACATCCAAGCTTTCTTTGACCTACTATAAGCTGACATGAAATGCCTTTCAATTTCATTTTTTTATCTAACTATTTTGCAGAAAAACATTTTAGGAAGAAAGAATAAGTGTGCATAAAAGGCTTTTAGTACCTAGGGAGAAAAACAAATTCTGGCTAGCAAAAATGTTCTTGAAGAAAAGTTTTTAAAATTTCAGAAAATTAAGATAGAATGAAAGAAAGATACTTCTGCTATTATAATAATTAATCTCAATAATCAATTTCACAAGTACTAAAATCTCTTAAAATCTAGAAGATAGGCCTTTAGACACACCTGTGGTATATTATCTTAATTAGGTTAAATGAAATAGAACACCCACGCCTTGTGGGAGACATCATTCTGAAGGTTGGGATCCTGAGTTGTGCTAAAGAGAGAGAGAGAGAGAGAGAGAGAGAGAGAGAGAGAGAGAGAGAGAGAGAGAGAGAGTAAGTTGAGCAGATTTCTGTTTTTTTTTTCTGCCTCCTGGATGTGGAAGGGACATGATCAACTGCTGCCAGCACCTGCCTCCAGTATTTAGCCACCATGATGGACTTTACACCAAACTGTGACGAAATAAACCCCCTCTTCCATAAGTTGATTTTGTTGGGATATTTGTCCCAGGAACAGAAAAAGTAGTGAAGACAGTTACTGACCTATGTAACAACAGATGGGTAAAGGTTTATTCAAATCTGACCTTGCAAAAGACAATGGTGGGGGGCGGGTGTTCCTATCTTAACATATCATAGCTGTAGGTTTGAGAAGTATCAAAGAAAAGTAAGAGAAACATTGGGTAGAAAATCCATGTGAATGACATATGAGTCTGTTTTATCTTATAATCTGTCATCTTTTTAAATAATATCAGAATGTAATTTTCTCTCCTGGAGCTAGTTACTAGAATCTGTAGGAGATATTCTATAGAACAAAGATTAGACAGAGGCAGAAAGCCAAAAGAAGGGAGAGGAAGAAGTGACATTTTCAAGTGAGTCCCTGCTCAAATTGAGCATAATTTAGAGTCCAATTCATCCTTCTTTCATCAAGTTCTTAATATATTATTCAAAATGTTAATTTACTTGTTTTCAAAAACTCATTTAAAGAAACAGATTAGATTAATTTATCTTTATACATGCCTCTGGGAACCAATTAAGAAATAACATCCCATTGTGTTTTGGTGGGTATTTATTTACTTATTGACATTTTGTGTCTTTTACAGTCCTCTTTTTCATAATAAATCTTAGAAATAAGCAATTTTCTTCTAATGAAACATTTTGTACTGTGGCAAATACAGGCTATTTCCTTTGGTAAAGTAAGTCTACCTGCTCAACCTTTTGCATAAAGTTAACTTTGAAGTAAAGATGCATCTCAAGTTCAAATAACAGCTTATTCACATGTAACCTAACCTGATATATAAGCAAATTTTAACCAACTCCTCAAACAAGCATCTGATTTCTGTTTTGTTTTTTTTTTCTGACCCAGACAAAACGAACTTTCCCTGTACAAACAGGGAAATTCAAAAATTCTGAACTTCGTACATCCTGTCTTAGTTACTTTTCTACTCTGTGAAGAGATGCTGTGACCAAATAAATGTATAAAAGAAGGTTTTAATTGGGGGCTTCATATAGTTTCTGATCGTGAGTAGAGTCTATGACTATCATGGCAGGGAGCACAGCAGTAGACAAGCAGGCATGGAGCAATAGCTAAGAGCATGCATGTTAAAGCAACTATCAAGAGTTAGAGAGAGAGAGAGAGAGAGAGAGAGAGAGAGAGAGAGAGAGAGAGCGAGCTAACTGGAATGGTGTGAACTCTTGAAATATCAAAGATCACCATCAATATCACACCTCTTCCAACAAAACCACACCTCCTCTATTTTTCATCTGGGGACCAAGTGTTCAAACATACCACGCAGGGATCATTACTACCATATACAACTTCATTTTCAAATAACTCTGTACTCAAACACCAAAAGATGGCTGACTATTGGGAAACATCAAACTCCAGTAAGAGGGGCACTTAACCACAGCTCTCTGGTCTAAGTAAGAAAAACAGGGAACCTCAATGAGGTCAGATACATGTTTTTGTTTTTGTGCCTCAAGGGATTTTTTTTTGGAGAAGGGGTCTTCACTATATGATGTCCTTTCATTGATAATAATTTTTAAGAAGATCTTTTAACCACAGTCAAGTTTTTGAGATTTAATTGGCTTTGTTTGTGGTTCTAGATTCAGGTCACAACCAAAATGTTTCAGAATTCCCTATACTATCATATAGGCATGTTGTATCTATAAGAGAAGAAAAGGAAGTGGTATTCATAAAACAGAAGTGAAATAAATAGTACAGTTTCTTACATCTCACAGTTGTCTTATGTGAATGTGTCCTAAACATGTTTTTGAGAAGAAACAGTTATTTATTCAGAGCTTGTTATAACAGGCAAGTTAAAAAATGATACCAATTCTTTTTAATTTTATATCTTAGAAAATTAAACATATGTATATTATAATATATTCACCATTATAACACCATAGATACCACTCACATTCCTTCTCAAAAAGTTCTTTTATTTTTGCACATGCACATTCACACACATATACATTCATCCATATCTATAAATGAATACAACCTGCTGAGTCCATTTAAGTTTGCTCCTATATGTATCTGGATAAGGCTCATCACTTAGTATTGGGTAGCCAATTAGGAGACTTCCCTGAAAGAGACTTATTCTCCCTCTCCAAGCAGTCATTAGTTGCCAGCAGTTCTTCAACCAGAATGTAGAGCCTTGCAAGGTTTCTTAAACCTGCTTGTTATATCAACCAGTATTGTCATTGTTCACGTACTGATTAAGAAGTCATAGTATTGAAATTACATAAGTGTTGCTTTCTTGTCACACCTAGAAGACACAACATTACAGCAGATCAGATTTCCTTGTCCAGTAATTCTTATAACCTTCCTGCCCCTCTTTCCTGATGTTTCCTGAATCTTAGGTGAACGGGTTGTATCAATTAGATGCATCCATTAGATTTGGACACCCAATGGTCATTTGCTTTCTACAGTTTTAATAGATGTAGCTATTGTAACAGCCTCTATTTGCTGCTCAAAGAAGCTTGCTTAAGGTCAGGTTAGAGCTCCTATAGCTTACTGCGGAAAAATGATAAGTATTAAAATGAAATTAAGAGTTATATTGGTTTAGAAGAAATGGCACTAGTCGATTCTCATCTAAGACCCAGGGTCTCACTAGCCCAGGCTAGACTCGCAGTGCTAATAAGCATGAATTTCTTCCTCCTGAGTGGGTCTTCAGCTAAATTAGACAACTGTTGATTGTCCCTTTTGGACAACTTGTGATTGACTTTGATTGTAATAACTGTAAGGAGAACAGAATGTAATCTGTTTGCACATCAATTTAGGCCATATTCTATGGAGAAACCTTTAAGGCACATTTAAAATGTGTTAAGGCAGTTTGGTCAAGAAATAGTATGGCTTTGGAGATTTATTCATTTTTATTTTTTTATTTAATCCTTGTAACAGCTCTAGAAAAGATCTATTATTTGCTTGCTTTTACATGGTGTGTGTGTGTGTGTGTGTGTGTGTGTGTGTGATGCTATTTTAGGAAATGTTGACAAAGAATGATCAAATTCCTGATTTAACCATCTAAAAACCATATTTTTTTCCTTTTTTTATTGTGAAAAGAAAAATTTACATTTACTCCCCTTGTTCCCGGCCCTCCCGCTCCCCCACTACCCTACCGCCCTCCCCCTGCTTCCTTAAAATGGTGCAGGATACCCTGTCCTATGGGGTGCCCAAGGCCCTCCCCCCCCATCT
>JAQHUG010000075.1:6965099-6983830 GCA_028555095.1 Dicrostonyx torquatus | reverse complement strand
GTCCCAGCTAGGTACTTGGGCAGCAGAGGAGTGGGTGCCTGAACTGAACTTGTCCCAAAATTACTTCGTTGAATATCTTAATCGTCACCATAGAAAAACCATAATTTAATTATAAATCTTGTACCTTTATTTGTTGAATGACAGGGAAATACCACTTTCTTTCATTTTCTAGGATCTTTAGCTGGACTCTGAATTAAAGTGACATACAACAGCATAGCAGCAAAAAGTACATTTAATAATGAGTATGTGACATTTTATTATGTCCATGTAAACCAGCATAGCACGCAATTGTGATTCTCAAGTGGGGGTAGGTAAGAGGGTAAATGTTTACATAGGATGTTCAATTTTCTCAGGGTAGTATATGGTATAAGGAAAATATGACAGACAGAATGAAAGGACGGAATGAAGGCAAATAAAGGTGATTTATTGTTCAGATTCTAAGTCCAGGGGGTAATAAAATTTGACTAAAGACAGTCATTTTCATGAAACAGATACTTTTTAAAAACTGATTAATTTTAGGATACAAAGTTTCTTCATAAAGGATATCTTTTGAGAGATGCTTCTGTGTCTGTACTTCTATACAATATGCTAGATCTTTGTCAAAATGTTGTGTTGAGGTGTTATGCTATGGTCTTTTACATTCATGTTTTGTAATAGGTGTTCTGAGTTGTAGCACTGGAATATTATGTTATTAAGATCTACATAGACAGATAACTGAGCAGTCATTTAGGGTACAAAATGTCCTGGCAGGATGTAAACCAAAATTTATGTGCATCCAAGTCCATTAATAAGGGGATTGGAAGGTGCAATATTCCCCCACCCTCACTATTAGAGAATTCTTACAAGAGTACAAAACTTATAGACGTAATTCTACAGTCAGACACCAAGGACAAGCACAAGGTAGTCTAACCCAACCCTTTGTCTATGGCTGCCCTTACCAGTGTGGCCATGATCTTCAAGGTCTCTAGTTGTAGGTCAGGTATTGGATAATGGAAATAATGAGTATAATAGCATATATTAAACTCTTAGGTCAATATGCTGTTCAATTTTGACTGTACTCCTTCATGTGGTGCAAGTCTTATGCTGGGAAACATCAAACAATGAAACTAATTGCAACTGTAAAAGTACTTCTCTCAAATGGAGACAAAAAACTCACTCCTACCTCCAAGTCCATGTCTTTAGCCCAGTGCCTTGTGATGTAGATCTCATTATAACTACCCTGCCAGCTCCCCTGTTGTGATATACTCAATAAATTATTTCTTTTCTATCCTGGCCTAAAGGAAGTGTTCATTTATCACTCACTAGTCCCTTCTCTGCTAATTTCCATTTCCTCTCTTGCCACTTTTTCATGTTATTGTCCTCCCTATATCAAGCAGTTCACAACACTCTCCTGTAGTTTTTCTTTATTGTCCTGATCTGTTGTATGTTACATATGTTATTTAATTGAGTCCTACATTTTCCCAGAAACATTTAACTAACACAATAACCATTCAGCATGAGAATTCTGGTAGTATATATTCCGTTCTGCTAACTTGACACTCTTTGTACATACAGGTAGCTATATGATTTTCTATATACTTTTTATATTTTAAATATTCATACATATTATATATGTATATTATATATATATTTAATACTCTTTTGTATATCTACTGCTATGGTGTACAGAGGTAAATATTCAAGATATTTGTTCATTATTATTATAATTAAAAATATTTCATTCAGCCAGAGGAATTGTCCAATTATGGGTATAATTTCTATTGCTTTCGTCCTTATTAATCTGCAAAAAGTATCCATTTTGTAATCCAGTATTTATTTGTCATTTATCCAGTTCTACAGAGTGATATGCCATGAATATTCTACATAGTATAATTAAACATAAGAAAGGCAGAAAAGTGCTAAAACATTAATAAAACTTGTCCAAAGAAAATAGTTCTAAGTATTTCAGAATTGTACTGGATTGTTTCCTTACCTAAAAATGCAAAGGCATTTTTTCCAGGTTTCCCCCCTTGTATCTTCTTTATCATTCTTTCTAACACCATCACCAAGGGACTAAGAAATAAATGTGGCAGATGCCTTGTGTCTGTATTCAAACTGTGTCTATAGATAGTACATGAACCAGACTGCAGAGTTATTGCTATGTTAATTTAGACTGATGACATGATGGATGCTGATGACCACAACTAGTCCCACTGGGAAAACTCTCAAGCTGAAGTAGTCATCAGGATTTGGGCCATTTATAGGTCATAGATGTTTTCTGTAGCTCTAGAGAATTTACTCTTTCTTGCTGGTATTCTACTTAAATTTTTCTAGCCTCAGATTTTTTGAATTTATAAAATCCATGTAAACACCCAGAGAAGTTATTATAAGTGCGCACAATTATATATGTGAACATTATTATCCGGATATCCCTCTGTAGCAACAATATCTTAAAGGCATGTTTTAACTTGGTCTTACATTTTCTCCTTCAAAATTATTTTCTCCTTCACAATTTCCTTTCCCTCCCTTTCCTTCCCTTTCTTCCTTCTATCCTTCTTTCCTCATTCCCCCTCCCCTTCTCTGTAATGCTTTTACTATGTAGCTTAGAATGGCCTCAAAGTCAGGATCTTACTGCCTTCACCTCCCAAAGTGCAGGAATTTTAAGCGTGCACTTCTGTGTCCAAATTAGAAAAGTTATTTTTTATTGACATTAGATTATTACATATTATTACATATTTTGATTGTGGTTCCCCTCCCCTGACTCCATCCAGAAAAATTCTTAAAGAAAAGTCAAGGTGAGAAAGAATTGTCTTCTGAAATTGTATTAATAAATTTTCCTCTTCTCCTTAGAACTGCCTTTATTCAATAGGAGGCAAAATAGAGAGAATCCTAAGGATGGCATTACTTTCTCAGGGTTCTGAGGAGACAACTCCTTAGCCTCAAGAATGTATAAGTATGTGTTTTATGAAAAAAAGAAACAAAACTTATTTTTATGAATTACACAGTAAATTAGGCTGTGACAAAGTAAATGGAACTTCATTCTTGATATAACTTTAGCTGTTTTGACACATTTAGACCCTAAATTAATATGAATTGTTCACACTGTGATTAGTTAATGCCAGTTCAGACCCAGAACTTGTACACATGTGCCCTAGTTAGCTTGTAATATTTGCTATAAGCTCATTAAATGTAAAGTATCCTCTTTGATTGTCATTTCACCTTTTTCTTTACTCCATAGCTGTCTCCCAAACAGTCTCTGTGCATTGTTTCCTCAGCTTTGTCTGTGTATGATTGGCCATTAACCCAAGAACCCTTATGCCTCTATTATAATTGCTCAATATAGAAAATATTTTCTTAATATCTTCTAAGCTTCTGTTTTGTTGTTACATTTTGTTGCTTTTTGTGGAAAGAACTGTGGGTCATAATAAAGAGAAACTTTTACATTCTCAAATTTTTGCTGAGAAATATTTGTTGTAGAATCAATAGCAGCTACTGTAGTACCAATACTTGGAAACTTATTTGATACACACACACAAAAATCTGCAGATCCTTCTTCAGATCCATCAAAACAGAAATTTGGCTGGAATTCCAATAATCTGCATCTGATTACGCACTCTAATCCTCAAAGCGGTTCTAACGTGTTTCCAAGTTGTAGAATCTAATAATTGGCCTAGTGAAATGTTTCAGTTGGTAATGATTCTTGCCATCAAGTTTGACAATCCAAATGGTGAAACTAGACAGCTGAGTCCCATAATTTGTCCTCTGTCCTAGGCATATGCACACCTTGATATGCATGTGGCCTGATAGCAGGGTTTATATAACTGAAAATTCTCCACCACCAAAAAATAACACAAAATACATGGAAAGCCATTTACTGTGCTTTTGTAATTATAGATATGCTTTTGGGTAGATGATCTGCATGTTTGACTCACTTTGTATTCTTACCTTGCTTCTTGAGGGGAGATGAATGAACATAAGTGGCACATATTTTGAAGTAGGGCACTAGAATTTTTCTCACATCCTCTCATCAGATTAAAAACAACCACATTTTGAGGGATGACTCCTGCACTCTCTGAAACGTTAAGCTCTATTAGTCACTATTTTTTTTTTTGCAATTTAAATGCTAGATTCTGTTTTTCCGTGCTACAGACTCCTTCTCAAAGAGGACCCAGCTGTTACTCTTTTTCTTTAGGGACAGTCTCTTCAACTTCAATGGATTTAGCTTCAATTCAGAAAATGAAAATCATTGGGTTTTTTTTAAAAACAATTATACATCTTCCCAGGCCTCTTATGACAGCTAGCCAAAGAGAAGAGTAGTAATTGATTAGATTCATCAAAAGGGCAAATTTATTCTCATAACGTTCTTTGCAGTGGGCAAGTATCCATTAACCAGATGGGTCAATATTCACAGTGTTAGAATCATATTAATACCTAACATTTGGATGGAAATGCTAAAAATACATTGAATAACTACTTTCTCTATATTCATATTCACAAAAAGCACAGGTTAGCTAAGATCTTGAGCCAAAATTTAGGTCAATAATATCTAGTTATTTCACTCACCATTTCCTTTTTATAGTGGAGTTAGTCAGATGATATATAATTAATGATGGAGACTGGACCTTTAGGGCATTTTCTCCCTGAGAAAAGAAAGGTGCTTCTTTTAGTGCACTTTTATGGCAATGGATATTTAATCATCTTAACATATTTAGAGGAAAATAAGGGATTTTTTCCTCTCTTCTTAAATTGGCCCATGTATCCAGGATGACTATACACTTTACTTATCCTTGAAGTGTTACTGTGGTTTCAAGGCAACAATTGCAACCCCAAGAATCCCAAAAATCTATCAACTACTCAACTATTACCAGGGCCTAACCGTCGACTTTATGCTACTTTTAAATGTATCAGTAACAGATAGCTTCCTGGGAAGGGTTATTCAGGTGATTAACTCCAAACTCAGGGAGCAATGGTCAAAAATAAAAGCTTGATTGGGACTGGAAGGATGATTCCTTGGTTAGGAGCATTAACTTCTCTTCAGGAAGACTTGGGTTTGATCTGATAACCTACATATTGACTCACAACTGCCTATAACTCCATATTCAGGGAATCTGCTGACCTCATCTGACCTACCTGGGTACCAGGCCTACTGGTACTGGACATACATCTTTTTTAGTTAGAAAGTCTCTGGAGATGAACTTTACGGGCAGTTTAGAATGACATGTCTCCATTTGGGTCCAGAGATATGATTCCGATCCTTGCAACTTTGCTGTTTCACTTTCAGGTACTACAGGCTGTTTTATATAAAGACAATGGCCTTCATGTACACTTGCATCTGTCTTAGTACCTCATATGTACATACATGTAGTGTGTGTGTGTGTTTGTGTGTGTGTTCACTACCAGTGTTCCTGGTGCCCAGGGAGGTCAGAAGAGGGTGTCAGATCCCCTGGAAATGGAATTCTAGGCAATTGTGTGTCAATATGTAGGCTGTGAGAACCAAACCCAGGTCTTGAATAGGAATTAGTGTTTTGAACCACTGAACCATCTCTCCTGCCCCAAATCAAGCATCCATTTTTGACCAAAAGTAGGAGCACCTTTGAAGAAGAATTAAAACATATCTATCCCTAAATCCTCTGAAGGGGGCAGAGAGAGCACTGAGTCAATTAAGTTATAAGTGAATGTCAATTTTGACATGAGCATGGACATTATGATTCCCAAGGCCTCAGATCTATAGGACAGGCAAAAATGCCATTGCCTGATGGCACAGGCTCAAGAGGGTAGCAGGAGTGTGAGTGTCTGTTGATGATTATTCAGTGTGCAGTGCAGTGCAACTGAAGTTTCCTCTTTCTGGCTCGGTGGTTCTCAAGCTTTCTAACGCTGCCACTCTTTACTACAGTTCTTTATGCTGTGCTAATCCCCCAGCCACAAAATTATTTTTGTTGATACTTTATAATTTTGTTAGTATTGTAAATTATATGGCAAATATTTATGGAGATAGAGATTTGCCAAAGGGTAAGGACCCATAGGTTGAGAATAATTGTTCTAAATGTTTACAACTCAAGACAGCTTGCCCCTTACCAAAACTAGATAACCCTTCCTTTCCCTTTTTTGTACCTACTAAGAATACTGAGGATCCAGTTTATCATGGTAGCATCAGAGTTGGAGAACTCCAGCTGAATCCAGTTTCACTATAAGTGTGTCTATTCTTTCTTATTTCCTCATATCCCGGAGCCAGATTTCTTGAACCGAAGCCAAATGAAACTTGCCAGCTCTATGTTTTCTATGTGTTAATGTTTGTAAGATTTACTCTTCTGTTTGAGTGTCTATGTGTGAGGGGGTGCACAGGTACATGTGGATGCCTGTTCATGTGTGTGCAGGTCAGGGGCCACTATCCATTAAGAGTCATCAACTCATCATCCTTTAGTATTATTGTTGTGTCATTGTTTTAGTTAGTGATCTCTCATCAGCTCGGCACTTTCCATGTCAGCTATATTTGCTAACCAGTGAACCTCATGAATCCATTAAATTCTCCCTTCCAGAAATGTCAGGCATGGTATTGGCACACAGACCTTCATGCTTGCAAAGCAAGCACTTGACTGAGGTAGCTCTCCATTCTGTTTATCAGTTTTGAAGCATGATATTTTCATATTTAGAACTCATAGTTTACATTCAAAGGTACGGGTTTTGTATTTTTGTGGGTCGTGCTATGATTTATTTCCCCAAATGTCTTCTGGACCCTTCAGGGTGGTGAATACCTAGAAGAGAGAATTGAGAGGGTCTTACAAGCAAGATGGTTCCTTTCATCCTCCTTCACCCCGTTCTTCCGCCAAGCAGGCACAGACAGTAGAATTTCTCTTTGTAGGGAGCTTGGAATATGGTGAAGAACATATTAGAAGCATAAATATAAAGTTGGATATATTAAATAATCTCTAAGTGAGAATAGACAATTGAATAGTGAGTTCCAGAGAAAAATGTTATGCTTAGCATTATAAAGAAGTTAATTCATATTTTTGATCTTGAATATGAAAATAGAGAATGAATATTAAGAATAATGTCTGCTAAAAGAGTTCAAAATACAACCTCCAAGTAAGCCATTTTGGTATTCTAATGGCTGAAAACACAGGGCCCATGAGCCATAGCTCATGTAAGGGGTTGTCTCTGAACTTCACTAATCTACCTACAAATAGATCTTTCAGAAGGAATTAAACTGTCTTGAATTCCCTCTCTGGAAATACCATCAATCATATTATAGTGCAAAAGAGGAGGCTCCCGCCCAGACAATGACAGGCTACCACCTATCCTGCAAATTAAGACACCTTTTATTACCTGGGAGGCTTTTCACCTGCAGAGGAAGCAAGATCTCTTGAGCACTCCTTTTCCCAGAAGCCCTTTGTTTTTATTCATTTTTGTAGCTCAGGATGCTATATGAACTTTAATCACCTCACCTTCTTTGAGTTCCGTATTTTTCACACTCCCGTGCATAAATAATTAAATGCTATTTTTTCCTGTTAATCTGTCTACTGTCAGTTTCTTTCAGACTAATTATCAAGCCGTCATAAGATATATGGGATAGAGATTTTCCTCCCCTACAGTTCCCAGATGCATACATCTCATCCCATGTCTTTCATTGAAGAAATAAAAAGGTAAAGACAGAATGAGGCATTTAAAAAGTGTTGTCTTTAAACAGCCTTTCCTTCTAAAGTCTTCCTTACTGAAATGAAAACATACAGATTTTGAAATGGTTTTAGAGGTCTCTGGTTATTTGATCCAATTTTTATTTCTTATTGGAGGTGAAAATAAAGGGTGAAGTGTGTCAAAGTTTAAAAGCAGCTAAAACAAAACCTATTCCACAGAACCTAAGCTATTAGAGCAATGTGAGAGCTGTTATGTATTTGCAATAGTGGGCCTGTGCTGGAAACTGGATTTTTGTTTCTGGTATGAAAACTGCATTTTACTTTTACACTACCTAGAGTGAATAAGGACATCATACTGACAGTGTTATAAATGAAAAGATAAAAGTAAGAAGTATGTTTCAAGGGAAGTGCTTTTGTTTTTTGAGGATTTCTAAATGTCACTACATCATATTATGCTATCCTTTATAAGTTTTTGTTATTCTGACCTAGAAAACATATTCTTATTCAATGTCATCATATAAACCTTTTATAAGATACAGTTCACATTATTGGTTAATATACTCATCATTGTTTTAACTTCAGCACAGTGGCTGCACCTTAATCTACAGCTATTTCAAACAGCAATTGTTACTCTGCAGTAACTGGCCTGTTTCTCTGGCAGATGCCTGGCCAGTGAAGCTGCAGCCTGGTGGGGAACATGTCCCTGCAGGCAAGGGCTCTGTTGCTGAACCTGAAGGTATCTTCAACTAAATCTCTATTGTTCTGCTTATACATAAAATTTGAGATTCAAAGACTGGGTGAAAGCTTACTAGCTAAAATTCTCTCCTTACTGGCATCTCCCAAAGAGAGCATCCTTCAACTCTGCCAAACAAAATAAAAATGCCTTAAGACTCCGAATCCCTCCCTATTATTTCTGGTGCATCTTTCTACCTCTTCCAGAGGCCCTCTGATGCTGATTCCTTTCTGTCAACTAGTTACTAGCTCAGCTCCATGAGTCTGGGTAATTTCATTTAATTTATGCAAATGGAAACTTGGGGTTCACAGTGTGATTGAATATACCCCAATAGACAACTGTTTATTATTTGTGTTTATATTTAATCTAAGACTCTATCTTTACTATTTTTCTTACTTTTTTGGTTCATGTTATTATTCTTTCATTAGGTTTTAAAAGCGTTTGAAAACTTATTTAATTGAGTTCAATTTTTTTAAAATCAAGTCATAAAACTAAATGTGAACCTCTACCTTTAGTTGATCATATACACAATATACTTACTAGCTACTCCTATTTTTATAATTCTGTAAATAATTTGGCTTTTTTTTATTGATTTTTATTGAGCTCTACGTTTTTCTCTTCTCCCTTCCCTGCCTTTCCCTCTCCCATTCAACCCTCTCCCAAGGTCCCATGCTCCCAATTTACTAAGGATATCTTTTACTTTTCTACTACCCATGTAGATTAGATCTATGTAAACATAAAACAAAGTAAACCAGCGCACAAATCACAATCCCAGAGAGTCTGGGCCTAAGAGAGACATACATTAAATTTATTATTTTTATTTCTTTAACATGGGGCTTATTTAACAAAATAAATTTAAATGTTTGGCTTGCAAATGCATCAATTTACTGTTAAATTCTACTTTATTAAACTGTTATTGGTTCAAGAAAGTGAATAGAATCTCTAATTTTTTGGACCAATTAGAATCATTTATTATTCTTATTATTTGTATTTATTACTAATAACTTCATATCCAAAGACATGATCAAATTCTTTAAATGCTTCTTGACCAACCATTCTCTATTGATAGAAAGATTACCTCTCCATTACTCTTACCAAGGTAATTGTTAAGTTATGTATTTTTTTTACTTTTAATCTTTGTGATAAAAAAATATTCCAATATATGTACTAAAAACTTTCACTATAACTGTGATTTTATCCATTTCTTCTTTTATGCAATTTTGAATTTAATATTTTGTCACATTCAAATGGTTATTGTTGTCTCTTCATTAACATTGTCTCATGAATCTTTCATGGTATAAAAATATGCTACCTTGTGTTTCAATTGGTCTATTTGAGCTTTAATTTTTTCAGATGCTAATAATTTTGTCCTTTGATCATTTGCATTCCAAAAATGTTTCTTCAGTTTGAGCATCTTTTGGTAGCACACTTTTGAGAGCATTCCTCATAGTAAGTACTTCCTACCTAACTAAATGATCATTTTCTTTTTGTGTATTACAAGTTATCATATTAACACTCAAGTTGGCTGGTGCAAAATTTTCTATCAATTTTAAGTACTCCTGTTTGTCAGACTTTTTTATTTTGATTTAAGATCTTTACTCTTCAAGTCATTTAATGCACGGAGTACACATTATATTTTGAGAACAATCTGAAATTTCTCTGAATTTGACATGCTTGTCATTTTGCTCTGGAGACACCTGTGCCTACTCATTTACTGTCTGCAACCTTCTGTAATGTTGACAAGACTTTGTTGACCTCAAAATTGATAGATTTTAATTGTCCATATAACTATGAATCTTCCAGATGACTCACAATGTCAGGTCTATCTTAACTCGTCTGACAGAGCCAAGATCAGACATGGTTATATTACCTTTTAGCTACCTAAGCAGTGACTTTAGAAAGAGGAAAGAGAGAGAGAGAAGAGGGACAAGAGAGAAAAGCATCAAATACACTCAAGACACAATTTTGTTTTAACTTTAATTTATATTGCATTTTCATGCTACATCCAGCACTTTTATTGTTTTATATTTTATTTTACATTTTAGCTGGGTGGTGGTACTCCAAATCCTTTAATCCTAGCACACAGGAGGCAGATGGAGGTGCATTGGATTTGAGTGGAAGAGTTTGAGACCAGCCAATTCTATAGACTGAGTTCCAGGACAGCCAGGGCTACACAGAGAAGCCCTGTCTCAAAAAAGAAAAAAAAGAAAACAACAACAACAACAAAACACTTTACATTTTATTTCACATAAGAAAAATTTCAATTAATGAAAATAGCAATTCCTTCTCATTTCTAAATACTGTGGAGAGATAGAATATTAAATTCCATTAGTCTTTGTTTTTTTCAATTAAACAAAAGCTGTGAAGTCATATTTTGAGAAACTTTGAAAACTCAGTATCAAAATGAGTTCAAGTTCTCTTATTTATAAAATGCATTACAGGAATTTTTACGTCTTCGTTGTTCCAATTGTACTATCATATTATCTCTTTGAAAATAGAGTTATTATTTTTTACCTGAGGAAAGGGAATTGACAATTATAAATGACTTGTTCAAGCTCTTAAACCTCTAAATGCATAGTTATTCCAGATACAATTAGACTCAATTTTGCTGTTTGTGTATAATATACCATAGAATATGAAGCAATTCACATCATTTATAAACTGCAATGCTCATCCTGTTCCTCTCTATATTTTTTATAGAATTGGAGAGAACAGTATAATTAATGTACATTACTATGACAACTCTAAGGAAACAGTAAAGCTTTCAATATCCCCCAACTGTAGGTATATGGATAAGCATTTTATAATTTTCTACAGGAAGCACATTATTCTTATATCACAAATTTAACACTCGTGTCTACTCTTATTACTCATTTCCAAACTCATTTATTTTATTGTGGATGTGGTTTGATAAACAAGTTGTTATTTGAGGTACTCCAAAACGCTTAAAGGCTCACTAGATTCCTTGTAATTGACTAAATTATCTCTTCATATTTCACTGTATTCATGAATATAACACCTATAGAAAGAAAAATGGGTTTATTTAAGTGAACACCATAATACTGAATTTCAGAGCAAAACTAACCTTCCATAAAAGGTGTTATGGTCCAACATGAGTAAAAATATGAGGAAAAAATGATTGTTTGACATCCTCATACTGTTCTAAGCCTTTTCCTACAGTTTTATGAAATGATGTAGGTGACAACTGTCAGGGCCTCTTATCTAAGAGGTCAAACTAATGTCTTACATTTATGAAGGAAGCTCATTCATAGCACATCCTCATATTATACCTAATTTGGCACAAAATTGTGAGGAAGGCTGACTAATGACTGTGTTAATTTTATAAAGATATGAAAAGGTAAGATGATTTTTCTAAAAGTACATAATTGCTCCATGTAAAGCTAAGTGGCAAAAAAATATTTTCAAATATATTACTTACTGTAATTATAGAAGCCTCATAGTCAATAAGTGAAAGCTTTTAGTTTACAATAAGCTCTCCACTCTGTATCTTATATGTCTCACAAAAGGCTCAGGTGTTAAAGGCTTGGTGACAAGCCAGTAGGATTATTGGGATGTGGAATCTTTAGGAGATATACCTTCTCTTTGCTTCTCAGTCTCCTTTGTCAAGTTCTCCCTATCATTATATGGCTTTGCACAGAAGCAACAGAGTCAATAGGGAAATGGAAACATGGATGGAAACTTGTGAGAGTCTGAGTCAAAACAAACCATTCCTTCTCATTTATCAGATGTCTGTCTTGTGGTTTTTATCATATCAATGGTTTTTAAGCTATGCAAATAGATGAAAAACATTTTGTTTCTGGGAGGTATAGCTTAATTAATTGGGGGGCTTCAATGAAAATCAAGGTATGCATGATCCCAATCCATTTATTAATATTTGGAAATATCAGATTCCTAAAATAACATATTTTATTAGTTTAAATAGAAGTGATGATAAGGCATTTTAGCAACTTTCTGAAATTTTGGTTTCTTTGTATATTACTAAAATATTATATGCATAAATTATCATATATTTATAGGTGTACATGCTATAGTTTAGGTAGAAAAAATGTAATAATTTAATACATAATCATTTATCATTGAATGAACTTGTTAGTGGGTTACTTTGGGGAAATTATTTTATGATATTTAATAGAATTTATCTCATTATATGGAACAATATTTCATAAATTAAATTTCTTTCACATAGCAAATATCAAATACTATGATGTAGAAACAGTAACAGTGGAAAAACAAGCAATGGTATTAATAAAGTGTGTAATTCTCCAAAAGAAATGTGAAAGTTGCTAGATTTAAAAAGTAGATCTTATACACAGTTCTATGGAAAGAATAATAAAGACACCCTCTAGACAATATTTGCAATTGGCATAATCATTTTTCTTCTCTTTTTTGGAGCTCATGTGAAATCTTTACAGTAAGCTGACAAATCTCATTGTGAATTTTGTGCAAACATTTTTTCAAGACAGCTATGACAAATATTTAGAAGTTAGGCTTTCAAATACTGTGTGATATCTGTATTATAACTATAAGATAGCTGATCTGCTTCTCTACTTGAGAGTGAACTATTAAAGATAAAGGATTGCATGCTTTTTTTAATGCTAGAAACTATCATAATCCCTGATATTAACAATTTTGTAACAATATATGAAGAATAAATAAGTATGTAAATTTGGGCTATCTAGTTAATTCTGTTACGCATATAGCTTCTGTATAGTTTGTCAAATATGTGCAGGTAAATGAATGCATTTCCAATATTCTTCAGTATCACAAAAGAAAATATGGAGTTGCTTGTCAAATACCATTCTTCACTAAAAAGTGATAGAGTAAAATTAATGAATTGTTTGGTGTGCAAAACCAATATTCTTATTTACAACCTCTATACCCTCATGGGATAACATAGCTCATGGTTTGTATGATGTGTTATAAAATACAATATTGTTTTTTATAATACAAATTGAGTATTTGTTATAGTGTAAGAAGGTCTCAGCAGGGGTAACCTGATGTGGGAGTCCCCTCTGTATGAGTTGAATACCATCGGTTAATAAATAAAATGTCTTGGGCCTGCACAGGGCAGAACAGAGGTAAGGTTCCTGCTTCATGAAAGAATTTGTCAGACATTCTGCAGGGCACAGAAGAAAGTGACTGATGGACTTTGCCATTATTAGGCAGAATAGATCTTCCAATTTCCTGCTTTGGAAAAGTCTGCTGGATACTATGGGCCTGTAGGCTGAAGATGGATGCTCCGAAGGTACAGAAGTACTTTGCGTGACTGTCTACGAAGTGAAATGTCTCTGTCAATTTTAGAGTTTTGGAAGTTGCTTACAATGTACTTCCTGTTAACTTAGGTAATACTATATCCTTCTATGATTTTTGATGGAGTTGAAGAATAGATAGTTATAGTTTTCCCTAATTATGATAAGAGATAGATATAAATATCATGACTATAATTCTTGCTTGATACATAATTTCACTATGTTAAAGTTAAAACCTTCCTTTATATTTAAACAGATAAGGGGAGGTGATTTGGGATTCCTCTGTGTATGCTGTGAATACAATTGATTAATAAAGAAACAGCTTTGGACCTATAGCAGGGCAGAACAGAGGTAGGCAAGGAAAACTAAATTGAATGCTGGGAGGAAGAAGGCAGAATCAGGAGACACCATGTAAGCTGCAGCCAGGAACAGATGAGCTGGAACCTTGCTGGTAAGCCACACCCATGTGGCGATACACAGATAAAAAGAAATGGGTTAAATTAACATGTAAGAGGTAGCCAATAAGATGTTAAAGCTAATAGTCAAAGCAGTGATTTAGTTAATATAGTTTCTGTGTTATTATTTTGGGGGTCTGGGTGGTCTGAAAATGAACTTGCAGCCTCCTACAACCTTTGGGGATATTAACATAATACAAATTAATTCATACTGATTTAGAAGTAAAAACATTTCTCTTACTGGCATGGAAGCCATCAGACAATATGAAGCACCATAACAAAATACTCCAATGAGAAATACCTAACTATTTTGTTCAAAAAATAGTAAATACATATTCTATTACCAAAAATTAAAAATCGTACCTGAGTTATACATATATTTGCTCATAATTTTGGATTTTAAAGAGAAAATGTATGATAAATGAACATCTGAAGCAATAGTATTTCTTTGTAATTTTAAAAAATATGTCTCTTCAATTTTCCATTTATGAATGTTTTACTGCTTGTATGCATGTGAATCACATTCAACGCTAGTGCCAACAGAAGTCAGGAGAGGGTATGTAGAACGGAGCCAAGGTCCCCTGTAATAACAAGTCCTGTTAATCACTCTCAAGTAATTTATAAAGATAATTGTGTTTAGGGTTTTTGAGAAATCCTTCTGGGTCCATAAGTATTATAAATGTTATTTACTTTAGGGAAACATCCTTAATACTTAGAATTTGTGTATTTAATCAATAACACAAATTTGATCTTGCACAAGTAATACAAAATTTCTAGAATAATAACTAGAGGTATTATTTTTCGCTTTCTGAAGAAGACTGTTCAGGTAACAAGTTTGCCCCAGTAACACATAAGTAGCATATATATATATATATATATATATATATATATGTACAAATATATATAAATGTTAGAAAGTATAGAATTGAATTCTTTGAATAGTATGAAGTTAGAATTACCACAGAGAGAATTATAAACAGAACTATTCAAGTTGCTTCCCAAGATTCTAGTTTGGGTCAAATAAAGACATTACTTTATCTATATTACATTCATTTGGCTTTCTTTCAAGTTGTTATGGTGTCAGTGTCACAATATGAGACAATTCATAAAGATAAGACATAAGAGTGGTTAAAACTTATTTATTAATATGAGGTAATCAATAAGCCCAATGAAAGACACTAAGAAAACCAAATAATTGAAAAATGTCTATGTGTATCTAAATTAAGGCTAAAATAAATAATTCTGGAAAGATAATGAATGCTACATATGTAAAGAAGATTAGTGTGAATATGACTGAGCAAATGGTTATGACTATATTATAATTGATCAGGACATAGGAAAGATTTTCAGTTCTTGCTAAAGGATTCACATGAGGAAAAGAGATAGTTTATTCTGCACGCTGTGTCTTAATTCTTACCTACTCAATCCTTTTCAGTCCATGACTACTTGCTTAACTGTATATTATTTTAACCTTTTTAAATTAAGCATTCTGATTATGATTTGTTTGATAATATATATTTATAGTTTATATAAAATTTTATCTAAGGAAGTAACCATGATGTCATGGGAGTAATATATAATTGATGTTTGCTGACTAACAAAATACATTTTCTCCAGTAATTAGAGTACTGATGGTCAATTATTTTCTGTCTTCTCTATATGTTTTATTATGAAATCAAATCCAATCTCAGTTTTGAGACATCCATTATCATGATTTATACATTCTCTCTCTCTCTGTGTATATATATATATATATGTGTGTGTGTGTGTATATTATGTGTGTATTTATAATTTATCATATAATAATTATGTCATCAAAGAAAGAGAGGAAAATGTAATAAGAATCTAATGGTAGCTTAAAATATGCAGATACCTACTTCACTTATTCAGAAATTTATTTAAATAATTCATTTAAAAATTTATTAAAAACCTGTTCAAAGAAATACAGGCAGCTAAGGAATGGTGATAGCAAGAGTGACAGTCTTCCACAGAGAAGAACACACTAATTGCCTAACCAAAACTAAAATTATCATTATAGAGGCTGAACAGGATATATATATTATATATATATATATGTATATATAAATAATAGTTATTGAAAAAAGAGGCCATTAATTTGAAACAGTAAAGAAATGAATGTATTTGGAAGCATTTGAAAGGAAAAAGGAAGAAAAAATGTGATTATAATCTCAAAAGTAAAAAAAGATATAATAAATTTTCATAGAGTATATTTTTATTATATTTTTTCTACTCTAGAACTCTTCCCAGAAACTCCCTCCCTTCCTTACATATCAAAGTTAATTTTTTCCTGTCACTGTTTCTAGAAGAAAAACAAAATAAAAGTCAAAACACAGAAATAAAAGGCAAAAGTACCAAAAGAAAATAAAATATTCATAAAAAAGCATCCTAAAGTACCATTTTGTGTAGGACAACTAATCCTGAGCAAGGGGCCTTGCCTGGAGTGAGGCTGATATACCCAGTGACACTCCATCTGAGAAAACTGATTTTCACTTTCCCAGCACGTATCTTTTGAATGCCTTGAACTTAAAGTATCTATCTACTGTGTTTGCCCTTACTTGTTATCAGTTACATAATTTGCATCACTTCCTTTTTTATTTATCCAGCTGGTACAATTAAGTCATTGACATTTTTTCTAACTGATCAACCAAATGAAAGTATCATTCTCCGTAGTATCTTTGGCTGTTGATTCAATATCCCATTAGCTGATCCAAATCCTCTTTCATACCTAACACACAATATCTAGTGCTTTTGCTTTCATAATCACAGTGCTTGGTGAAACAGTGATTTTTTAATCCTGAATGAACTCCACAGTACCTTTATGATTAAATGCCCCTTAATTATATAAGAATCTGTACAGTTGAGGGATAGCATCAACCTTTAAGACTTGAGCAGGCGATATTAGAGTTCAGCAACACTGGGCAAGCACATTTATCTTTCAGCTCACCAATTTATTGGAGTATTTGTATGGTGAGGAGATTCAGTAAAGTACTAGAGTTCATCACCTTACTTGGGCATTATGACCTTTGCTTCAGCCAAATTGGCAATTATAGCCCTAGCACTAACTCTCCATGGACTCTCTTAGAAATACACACATCCCTCCATACACATAATTGATGTGGGTTGTCCTTCTGTATATGTGTTTGCTTTTATCGTTTGATGAATAAAGCTGCTTTGGGCTATGGCGGGGCAAAATATTGCCAGGCTGGAAGATATAGAGAGATTAGGCAAAGTCAAAGAGATGCCATGTAGCTGCCAAAGGAGAATGACACGCCAGAACCTTATCAGTAGTAGGCCACAGCCTCATGGCCATACACAGCTTAATAGAAACGGGTTAATTTAAGATGTAAAAGTTAGTTAATAAGAAGCATGAGCTAATAGGTCAAACAGTGTTGAAAGTGATATAGTTTTTGTGTGATTATTCAAGTCTGGGCGACCGGGAATGCAAGAGCAGTCTCTGCTTATAAATAACTTAAGAAATATGCTGTTTATTTCACTGTTTAATTTCTTATTGTCTCCATTCTGTAACAAACTTGTTCTGATTCTTCAAAATAGTTCAACTTGATTCTAATTGTCACCACACTTCTTAAAAATTATAAATTATAAACAGGAAACAAAGCTAGAAACAAGTTGATCAAGATCAAGATCATAATGCCTAATGTAAATAAAAGATATAATTTGGAAATAAAAGTGAATGTGGTAAAGTATATCACTAAAGTGATTACTGTAACCAGAATGTTCATCAAATATTAATAAGATTTTCCAAAGTATTCATAATAAAAACAGAAGATAAAATTAAAGTGTTCCTCTGGAAACCAATCAAATTTAACTTCGAGATATAATTTGATTTCAAAGACAGAGATAATATAGTATAACACTGAAAACAAACTGACTGGCTAATACATGAGCTTTATGTGAAAATAAAATGAGATACATTAAGTTATTAAGTTTTGTTTACTCAAATTTTATCCGTCTGGTGTAAATTTTTAATGTAGAAAAAATGTGATTAAGACAATTATCTTTCCTGACATTCTCAACTTCAGTCTTAGAGCAAAAGGAGCATTGGAACAATGATAAGTTACTGTTCTTTGGGAAAGTGACAATATGCTTTAACAAAGTTAAAAGACATAGATAGGACAAGGCTGCTCCCTCCAAATTCAAAACTCTGAACACGTAAAATTCACAATACAAACTTTAGAAATTTCTTATAAAGAATTCCTTACTTTTTTGAGAATTTCCTGTCAGTTGATTGTATTTATCTCCTCCCGCTTACCTCTTCATAATTCAGCTCCTACTTTCCTTATACTACCAACTTAGTGTCCTGTATTTTTTTTTTAAAGAAAACAGTTTATTCTGAGCGAAATGCAAACTGACCATGAACTGGGAAAATGGATCCAAGTCATCTTGAAAGCCATGAGCCAATGCTTATGAAATCTACCAGTGGGTCATATAATAGGCAGACTGCAGCAAGATGGGGGAATCCACGAAATCCGGAAGTGATCTTGTCACATTCCTGGCTTTGGACTGGTAGAGGCCAAGTGTCAGCTCAGCAATTCCTTCCTAGGTTTTTATCTAGAAGCCAAGAGGATATTAAGTCAGCTTCAGAGGCTAGTAAATGGTTATCCAGGGGGCTAAAGAGAGCCCT